>OX155904.1:35856239-35961239 GCA_944588485.1 Phosphuga atrata | reverse complement strand
AGGCTTGAATGTAGGCTCCGTGGCCTACATCAAGAGCGAGAATGTTGTATGCATGGGAGGCGATGAGTCGTTGGGCTCCGAGAGGAAGTACCACTTCATCGCCCGTCTGGATGACAATAAGGTCGAAGGCGCCGAAGAAAAGGCGTTCGAGACCTTATTAAGAATGAAAGGTCTTTGTGAGAAGACTGCGAGAAAGAGGTTCGCTATCGGTGTGGCTGGAAACCTTAATATGTGGCTGGTACGAAAGATGGCTGAATGCGTGTGGCGTGGCACAGGAGTTGAAATAACCCTGTGCTGGATGAATGCGGAGGGCCAAAAGCCCAGAGTGGAAGGGGCCGGAGGCACCAGAAAGGCAGAAACCTTACTGGTGAGGAGGGCAGAGGGTGTTTCTTACGCCCATATGGTGAATGTACTAAAGAAGGAAGTTGATATGGATGATATAAATGTAAGGGCGATGCGGAAAACCCACGCTGGGGACCTCATCGTCAGAGTGAATGATGATAGGGAAAAGAAGCGACTGGCAGAGCGAATGGCCCTAGTGACTGAGGCTGTAAGGGATGTCAGGACGGAGGTGGGGCTCAGAAATGTCCTTGTTAGGGGCATGGATGAGGCTACCACCACCGATGAGGTGAAAGGAGCCATTCAGAAGGCAGCTGAATGTAAGGAGTGTGTGGTAAAGTCTCTCCGCACAGTGCGCGGAGGGGCCAGTATGGCAGTTGTCACTCTTCCAGTAAGAGCGGCACAAACCATACTGGAGAAAGGAAGAATAAAAGTTGGATGGATCATGTGCCGAGTGACCGAAGACAATAAGCCGATCAGGTGCTACAGATGCCTTGGCTTCGGGCACCTGGCGGCAGCATGCAAGGGAATTGAGAGAAAGAATGCGTGTTTGCGATGCGATGAAAGTGGGCACAAAGCACACGAGTGCACGGCCAAAGAGGCTAAGTGCTTCGTGTGCGGAGTGAGTGGGCACAGGGCGGACTCCATGAACTGTCCTGCGTACAGGAAACTGTGCAGGGAGAGTATGAAAGGGACGTCCCAAAGAAACAGATTATGCTAGTATTGCAGACGAACTCAAATAGGAGTGCGGCTGCAATGGAGCTGGTATGGAAGACGGTGCATGATGAGAGAGTGGATGTGGCCATTGTCTCCGAACCAAATCTTCGGACTATTGGTAACGGAGGCTGGCACGTGGACCAGTGTAAGGATGTTGCTGTTAGGATTTTCCAATCGGAAAATCCTATGGTTAAGTGTGGATGTGGAAATGGATATGTGTGGGTTGAATGGGAAAACTGGGTCCTGTATGGGTGCTACATCTCGCCTAACATAACGTTAGAGCAGTTTGTAGCTTTTATGGATGAGCTAAGGGCCAGTATGAAAAGCTGGTCCAAAGAGATTGTTGTCGGGGGGGATTTCAACGCCAAGTCCGCTTGGTGGGGATCCCCTAGAGAGGATGAGAGAGGGAGAATGATGGAAGAGTGGCTGGCAGAGGAGGACCTGGTGGTTCACAACAGTGGGAATGTGCCAACCTTCGTGCGGGGTGAAAGTATGTCTTTCATAGACATCACTTTTAGCACCTCACGGATTGCAGGCAGAGTGAAAGAGTGGCGTGTCAGAGAGGGAGAGAATCTGAGTGATCACCAGGATATTCTCTTCGACGTACGAAAGGATGTTTCTGAGGGACCGGTTGCTTGTAGAACGAATGGATCGAGAGTGGACAAGAGTCTACTAGAAAGATTGGGAGACGTCATGAAAGAGCTGTCTGAAAGGACAGGCCCCGAAAACGGATTGCGGAGCTCCTGCGAAGCAGTTCTACACGGGGCCTGTGATGTGGTGTTTCGGAGAAAACGGAGGGGCGTCAGAGGCAGGAAGCCAGTTTACTGGTGGAATGAGCAGGTAGCTGAAAAGCGTAAAACCTGTTTGCGTGAAAGGAGATGCATGGTAAAGAGCAATAGGCGAGCAAATGAAGAAGTGCGTGAGGAGTGCAGAAGGAGGTATAACTTGGCGCGCAGGGAACTTCGCAGAGCCATCGCGAACTCCAAGCAAGAAGCTTGGAGAGTGCTCTACGAAGAGGTGAATAATAACATCTGGGGTGACGGCTATAAGATCGTCACCAGAAAAATTGCGAACAGGGTTAATACTCTCCGGGGGGATAGCCTAATGACGGAAGTCAAGAAGCTGTTCCCAGTACATGAGCGAATGAACTGGCTGGAACCCGTGGGATGGAGATCGGCGCCCCTTTTCACTCCGGCCGAGCTGCAGAGTGCAGTTGGCCGGATGAAGGAGGGAAAAGCGCCGGGTCCTGATGGTGTTCCACCGGAAGCGTGCAAGGTGTTTGGGCATGTGTGTGTGAGGACATGTGCTTGAGCATGATGAATGAATTGCTGATGAATGGCAGTTTCCCCAAAGAGTGGAAGAGAGCGAGACTGGTGATGATTGAAAAAGAGCGAAAGGAAGGAGAGGAAGCCAATTACAGGCAAATCTGCCTACTGAATGGGATAGCGAAGATGTTTGAGAGTATGATCGGAGCTAGGATAAATGAGGATCTCGAGAGGGTAGGGGGTCTTTCAGAGGAACAGTATGGGTTCAGAGGCGGCCGCACTACGGTGAACGCAATGATGCGTGTGATAGAGAGAGCAAGGTTAGCAAATACGGGTCCATGGCGTACCCGTAGCTACTGCGTGCTTGTAACCCTGGACGTGAAAAATGCCTTCAATTCGGTCCCATGGGGCGGAATCATGGAGGCTTTGGAACTAAAGGGGGTAGCTCCCTACCTTCGAAAGATGGTGGGGAGCTACTTGAATGATAGGGAGATAGTGACTGTGGAAGGTAAAATCTTCAAAATGAGTGCGGGTGTTCCACAGGGTTCGGTTCTTGGGCCGATATTGTGGAACATATTTTATGATGAGGTTTTGAGATTGAGGCTGCCAGACGGGGTTACACTCGTAGGGTACGCTGATGACTTAGCGGTGGTCGCTGTCGCAAGAACGGAAGAAAGTCTGAAAGCGATAATAAATGAGACAATTGGTAGGATTGATCGGTGGATGGGGGAAAAAGGGCTTGCTCTGGCTCCCCACAAAACCGAGGCGGTCCTGCTAATTGGGAGAAGAAAGCTGCGTGAATTGACCGTGCGAATGGGGACAGTTGACGTACCGGCTCGGGAATCTCTAAGATACCTTGGGGTAGAGCTCCAGCGAAATCTCAGGGTGTCCGATCAGGTCACCCGGGTGGTGAGCAAGGCTACAGCATGTGTGAGAGCCCTTGGACGGCTGATGCCCAACATAGGTGGGCCGTTGGCCTCCAAGAGGAGGGTTATGAATGCGGTCGTGCACTCCATTCTCCTGTATGGGGTGCCGGCATGGATAAATGCGTTCAGGATTGAATGTTATAGAGCGAGACTGATGAGAGTGCAAAGGTGTATGCTGCTGCGTGTGTGCAGCGCATACAGGACTGTTTCTGGCGACGCCGTGGCGGTCGTTGCTGGAGTTATCCCGTTAGACCTTCTAGCGCATGAAAGGGTGAGAGTTTGGGGAGGTAATGACCCTAGAAATGAAAGGGAAAAAACAATGCGTGTATGGCAAGAGCTATGGCAGGGGTCGGAAAAGGGAGCCTGGACCAGGCAACTGATTCCGACTATCGATGAATGGGTCAACCGTGGGCACGGGGAGGTGAATTATCACCTCACCCAGGCGCTTACGGGGCATGGATGCTTTGGGTCTTACCTGGTGCGCATCGGGAAACTGGTTGAGGCGCACTGTAGGTACTGTGGAGCGACTGAGGACACTGCGGAGCATACCATCTTCGAGTGTACGAGATGGGAGAGAATGAGGAGCGCCGCAGAATGCAAGGTGGGAGAGAATGTGAACAAGGAGAGTATGGTAAGAATCATGCTCCGCAGTGAGTATGAATGGGGCGTGCTGACTGGAATGATAGGTTATATAATGAGGAGAAAGGAGAAGGATGAAAGGGACGAGCGTAAGGCGGGTCGAGGGGTTGCTACGCGCGAGCCGAGCGTGCCATCGCCGGGCCCCCCTTAGTGCGAAGGGGGCGCACAAATTTATTGTAAACTCTGATGTGAGGGGGGGCACGGCGATTAACGACGCGCCCGGCACAACGAATGAATCGATGAATGCTTTGGATATGAAAGGGGGAGGAACGTGGTGAAGTTATGCCAAATTTTGGATTCCATCACGTTCTCTCTGGTTTTGACTGGGGGGGTCTGAATGGTGGGGGTTTTTTAGTGGGTCGCCCCTTTTGGGGGGCAGCCCCACACTACCACTCGACACGGGTCGGGTGGTGTCTGTTTGCAGATTCTTGTCTGTCTAGTCTTGTCTGTCTAGTCTTGTCTGTCTAGTCTTGTCTGTCTAGTCTTGTCTGTCTAGTCTTGTCTGTCTAGTCTTGTCTGTCTAGTCTTGTCTGTCTAGTCTTGTCTGTCTAGTCTTGTCTGTCTAGTCTTGTCTGTCTAGTCTTGTCTGTCTAGTCTTGTCTGTCTAGTCTTGTCTGTCTAGTCTTGTCTGTCTAGTCTTGTCTGTCTAGTCTTGTCTGTCTAGTCTTGTCTGTCTAGTCTTGTCTGTCTAGTCTTGTCTGTCTAGTCTTGTCTGTCTAGTCTTGTCTGTCTAGTCTTGTCTGTCTTGTCTTGTCTGTCTAGTCTTGTCTGTCTAGTCTTGTCTGTCTAGTCTTGTCTGTCTAGTCTTGTCTGTCTAGTCTTGTCTGTCTAGTCTTGTCTGTCTAGTCTTGTCTGTCTAGTCTTGTCTGTCTAGTCTTGTCTGTCTAGTCTTGTCTGTCTAGTCTTGTCTGTCTAGTCTTGTCTGTCTAGTCTTGTCTGTCTAGTCTTGTCTGTCTAGTCTTGTCTGTCTAGTCTTGTCTGTCTAGTCTTGTCTGTCTAGTCTTGTCTGTCTAGTCTTGTCTGTCTAGTCTTGTCTGTCTAGTCTTGTCTGTCTAGTCTTGTCTGTCTAGTCTTGTCTGTCTAGTCTTGTCTGTCTAGTCTTGTCTGTCTAGTCTTGTCTGTCTAGTCTTGTCTGTCTAGTCTTGTCTGTCTAGTCTTGTCTGTCTAGTCTTGTCTGTCTAGTCTTGTCTGTCTAGTCTTGTCTGTCTAGTCTTGTCTGTCTAGTCTTGTCTGTCTAGTCTTGTCTGTCTAGTCTTGTCTGTCTAGTCTTGTCTGTCTAGTCTTGTATGTCTATTCTTGTGTGTCTAGTCTTGTCTGTCTAGTCTTGTCTGTCTAGTCTTGTCTGTCTAGTCTTGTCTGTCTAGTCTTGTCTGTCTAGTTTTGTCTGTCTAGTCTTGTCTGTCTAGCCTTGTCTGTCTAGTCTTGTCTGTCTAGTCTTGTCTGTCTAGTTTTGTCTGTCTAGTCTTGTCTGTCTAGTTTTGTCTGTCTAGTCTTGTCTGTCTAGTCTTGTCTGTCTAGTCTTGTCTGTCTAGTCTTGTTTATCTAGAAAATTGTCTGTCTAGTCTTGTCGGTCTAGTCTTGTCTGTCTAGTCTTGTCTGTCTAGTCTTGTCTTTCTAGTCATGTCTGTCTAGTCTTGTCTGTCTAGTCTTGTCTGTCTAGTCTTGTCTGTCTAGTCTTGTCTGTCTAGTCTTGTCTGTCTAGTCTTGTCTGTCTAGTCTTGTCTGTCTAGTCTTGTCTGTCTAGTCTTGTCTGTCTAGTCTTGTCTGTCTAGTCTTGTCTGTCTAGTCTTGTCTGTCTAGTCTTGTCTGTCTATTCTTGTGTGTCTAGTCTTGTCTGTCTAGTCTTGTCTGTCTAGTCTTGTCTGTCTAGTCTTGTCTGTCTAGTCTTGTCTGTCTAGTCTTGTCTGTTTAGTCTTGTCTGTCTAGTCTTGTCTGTCTAGTCTTGTCTGTCTAGCCTTGTCTGTCTAGTCTTGTCTGTCTAGTCTTGTCTGTCTAGTTTTGTCTGTCTAGTCTTGTCTGTCTAGTTTTGTCTGTCTAGTCTTGTCTGTCTAGCCTTGTCTGTCTAGTCTTGTCTGTCTAGTCTTGTCTGTCTAGTTTTGTCTGTCTAGTCTTGTCTGTCTAGTTTTGTCTGTCTAGTCTTGTCTGTCTAGTCTTGTCTGTCTAGTCTTGTCTATCTAGAAAATTGTCTGTCTAGTCTTGTCGGTCTAGTCTTGTCTGTCTAGTCTTGTCTGTCTAGTCTTGTCTGTCTAGTCTTGTCTGTCTAGTCTTATCTGTCTAGTCTTGTCTGTCTAGTCTCGTCTGTCTAGTCTTGTCTGTCTAGTCTTGTCTGTCTAGTCTTGTCTGTGTAGTCTTGTCTGTCTAGTCTTGTCTGTCTAGTCATGTCTGTCTAGTCTTGTCTGTCTAGTCTTGTCTGTCTAGTCTTGTCTGTCTAGTCTTGTCTGTCTAGTCTTGTCTGTCTAGTCTTGTCTGTCTAGTCTTGTCTGTCTAGTCTTGTCTGTCTAGTCTTGTCTGTCTAGTCTTGTCTGTCTAGTCTTGTCTGTCTAGTCTTGTCTGTCTAGTCTTGTCTGTCTAGTCTTGTCTGTCTAGTCTTGTCTGTCTAGTCTTGTCTGTCTAGTCTTGTCTGTCAGTCTTGTCTGTCTAGTTTTGTCTGTCTAGTCTTTTCGGAACACCTAGTCTTGTCTGTCTAGTCTTGTCTGTCTAGTCTTGTCTGTCTAGTCTTGTCTGTCTAGTCTTGTCTGTCTAGTCTTGTCTGTCTAGTCTTGTCTGTCTAGTCTTGTCTGTCTAGTCTTGTCTGTCTAGTCTTTTCTGTCTAGTCTTGTCTGTCTAGTCTTGTCTGTCTAGTCTTGTCTGTCTAGTCTTGTCTGTCTAGTCTTGTCTGTCTAGTCTTGTCTGTCTAGTCTTGTCTGTCTAGTCCTGTCTGTCTAGTCTTGTCTGTCTAGTCTTGTCTGTCTAGTCTTGTCTGTCTAGTCTTGTCTGTCTAGTCTTGTCTGTCTAGTCTTGTCTATCTAGTCTTGTCTGTCTAGTCTTGTCTGTCTAGTCTTGTTTGTCTAGTCTTGTCTGTCTAGTCTTGTCTGTCTAGTATTGTCTTTCTAGTCTTGTCTGTCTAGTCTTGTCTGTCTAGTCTTGTCTGTCTAGTCTTGTCTGTCTAGTCTTGTCTGTCTAGTCTTGTCTGTCTAGTCTTGTCTGTCTAGTCTTGTCTGTCTAGTCTTGTCTGTCTAGTCTTGTCTGTCTAGTCTTGTCTGTCTAGTCTTGTCTGTCTAGTCTTGTCTGTCTAGTCTTGTCTGTCTAGTCTTGTCTGTCTAGTCTTGTCTGTCTAGTCTTGTCTGTCTAGTCTTGTCTGTCTAGTCTTGTCTGTCTAGTCTTGTCTGTCTAGTCTTGTCTGTCTAGTCTTGTCTGTCTAGTCTTGTCTGTCTAGTCTTGTCTGTCTAGTCTTGTCTGTCTAGTCTTGTCTGTCTAGTCTTGTCTGTCTAGTCTTGTCTGTCTAGTCTTGTCTGTCTAGTCTTGTCTGTCTAGTCTTGTCTGTCTAGTCTTGTCTGTCTAGTCTTGTCTGTCTAGTCTTGTCTGTCTAGTCTTGTCTGTCTAGTCTTGTCTGTCTAGTCTTGTCTGTCTAGTCTTGTCTGTCTAGTCTTGTCTGTCTAGTCTTGTCTGTCTAGTCTTGTCTGTCTCGTCTTGTCTAGTCTTATCTGTCTAGTCTTGTCTGTCTAATCCCCATAATCTCAATTGAATCAACCCCTATCTGCAAATATGTTCACCCCTCATTTTGAATATCCCCGCGCTCGCGAGCCATCTACATATACACGCGCGGATACGTTCAGAACTACGGGTAGTTGATAGGGTAGTTTTGCTCTTTCGGGCTCAATGGGAATTTTATGGGAGGAGCAGCCCCATGTCAATCCTTACGGGGAGGCGGGTCCAGAACATGACATCTTTCCCTACTCGGGTAAACATCACGCATCGAACGAACTGGTTTGGATACACGACGCTCTTCAATCAAGAGAACGGCGTCCGCAGATGTGATGAAAAAACGGTTTTTTTTTTGTTTACATTTTCCGCCGCACCGGGTGAACCGACGGTCGCGTACTCTTCCGCAAGACTTCAAAAACCTGAAAACGACACGGCAAGAGGACGCAGTAAAAAAATCGAGCCGCTGAGCAAAATTGCTCCTCAAAGAAGCTAGAAACGATCTCCTGCTTTTGCCACCTGGAGGACGCCGTGGTGGACTCGCGAGCGGCAGACAGACACGGGTCGAAGACCCGTTCAGTTTTACAACAGAAAATGATAATTTCCCGTTTCGACGCGCAAGAGGAACGGATTATTTGAAGAAAAAGTGAAAAATTTAAAACGCACCTACAACCACCCCCTGCGGGGGCAGAATATTGTGAGGCTCGTCTAAAAAAACCTAATTTTTTGTTCAATTCACCGGAAGAAATTCAAGACGAAAACCACATTTTAACACATTTTTTCTTAATTTTCAAAAAATCTTGATTTTTTTACCCCTTTTTAGTTCAGGGAAGGCGCCTTACTCGATTAGTATATTTCAACAATTATTTTACAAAATCATATTTTTCCGATCGAAGTATATTTATTTTTTGAATTGTAGGTAATAAATACCTCGATAGGCGCTCTGTATGTGTGTATTGTGTAATTTAGTGAGGTTGTATATTCATATCTCGGGCTGCAGTCAGTGCAGACCGAGTCTCGCCGCGTAGTTAGTGTATTGAGCTGGTTACACCCACACGCGATATACGTTTTTGAAATATGTATATCGTGGGCTGCAAACATTGCTGTCCGTACTCCGTATTTTAGGCATTTTATGAGGTTGTTTCTAAGAACTCGAGTTTCGGCAACGGCAAAGAACCTTAAATGGACAATTAATTGGTGAACAATTGAAAAGTGGACAATTTAAAACAAAATATTAATAAATAAGTAGTTCTTAGCTATACACATAGAAAGTAAGATAGTTATTTTTTAATTTAATTTGAATTAAATTTTTATAGAAATGAACGAAGCAAAAAATTCAGTTATGCATTTGCAAAAGATCAACTTTGCACGACTGGAATTTCAAGAAAAAATTGAAATTAAATCATTCAAATAATTATGACCGAAAATTTAATTTCAACATTTATATGAAGCATAATTGGTTAACAGGTTGTCACAGAATTAAAAAATTCAATATATTTCTGTATGTGTCAATTAAACTGCGGGTTTTTCAACTCGTAGAAATACTTTTTATTATAATTTTTTTCCAGCCCTCCCACAAACATCATCCACGAGCCGCCACTGGTCTATAATGAACTCAGGATCACTACAATAATACTTCTTAGCACTCCTTAGACTACAGCGGCACTGTCAAACATTTTTAGAGAGTAAAAAGTAAACAAAGCAGTGACTGAAAAAAAATCGTGAGGAAAATTACTAAAACCCGACAATGTGCTTTTCAAAACAATCGGAAATTACAAAACGACCGGAAATTTTGAAAACGACCGTTGAGATTTTGGATCAGTGTGAGAGACTCCGTGGTCCAAATTGAACTAACTTAAAATATACTGCGGCGGGTAAACAGTTGGCACTGAACGAATTATTCCTTTCTAAATAAGGGTTTAAATTAGGTTATAACGGAGCAGATAAATCTAGACCACAGGACCACAGATCCGAAATAAGAAACAATATTACACTTTATAGTTATATAACAGATAAACTTTATACTATTTCTTAAAAAACATTTTAAATTTTCAATCCAATTTCAGTAGGCATCAGTTACTCTTAGTAAGAGAAAACAAATTTAACTGTTTTATTGACACTGCTTTAAAGGTTTATTGCATATGCGCTAGTTTAATTTTTGAAGCTGAACACAAAAGAGTGCTATTTTACAATTTAGCTGGACTCATAAAATCACTCATATGGAACGCACCCATATGAGTATGGCTCGCCGAGTGCTTTTATGAGTTTTTTTTCAAGGTTGGCATCAGAGCCGTCAGTGTCAAATTTTTGTTGAAATAGTTTTGAGGTTATGTTATGTGTGGAAATCGCGAATACACAAATTTGGTTAAACTGGGATATGAGACATCATGCGTTCAGCGCCCTCCGTCCCACAATTCAAACTAACGAAAATTGACATAAAACCTCCAGTGGCGAGTAAAAAACGTCACCGCAGCTACAGATTTGAACAAAATGGATGGTTAGATTAGGTTATATTAGGAGCAAGATCACATATCGCGCGGTAGCGCGACCTCTTGGTACGAAATAAGAAAACAATTTCAATAGTTTAAACAATTTTTATATACCAACGTCAAATATATTTTCGCCACCCCCACGTGTCTTTTGCTACATTTTGCATGCGCATAATGCATATTGGGCTACATTGGGTTACATTGGGTTGACTATATCTATGATATCTCTTATCCCAGTTTTAACACAGATTTAATTAATTAATGACAATAAACGATATAACTAGGGTTGCCACCTCTCCGGGTTTGGCCCGGAGATTCCGGGTTTCAGTGAGTTATCTCCGGGCTCCGGGTTTTACTATTATTTCTCCGGGCGGCGTAAGTAAAATTGAATATGCACAAAGTATATGCAGAGTGTCACGTGTATCCAGTGGTGTGCTGGGAAAACAGTGGTGCGAGGAAAGCGATTTTTTTTTAATTTCAGGGCCTGTCACTTCTTGACTCCAGACACACATTGGCTAGACGCCTTGACACGAGCAATATGGTTCTTTCTGCTCTTATTTGCATGTACCTTGTCCACGTCCACCTCTGTATGAAGCAAGTTCTATTACTTTTTTTTTATGAGAAAGTATAGTAAATTATTGTTAGTTTATGTGAAAGTATAAATACAAAATATAAATTCTTAAATAAAAATGATAACAAATCTAGTTTTAAATATAAATTTAATGTTGAAATAAAGTGAAAAACTACATAAACGAGTAAACGAGTACATACAACAAAAGAGAGTACTTTCAAGTTTTGTTGCGGAGTAGCCATTGTACTGCACTACACGCCTCAACTGAACCAAAGATGGTAAGTTAGGCTAGATTAGGTTATTCTATCCTATCTTCTTTGAACTCAATTGAACTTCTTTCAACGTCTCAAGGTCGAGCAGGCGTGCCAGTTGCAGGGTAGCAAAACTTTTTGATAGTTGATGAATCAAACATCACAAACCAGAATAGTGTGTATCACTTTGAACAGTTTCTATGACACAATAAAACTAGGGAGTTCTTTTTCAAACGCACTGTACATACATATAGATTGTCATAGGGGAAACTGTGACAAGTTAATTTTTAACAAAAACAGATTGCAAATTTATAAAAAATTTAAGCATTCAATTTCTCGTCAATTTATACAAAATTTAACAATATGAAAAATAATTTTACACAGCCAGCTCCAGCACACCACTGCGTGTATCTCATGTACCGTGGGTCGGAATAGCTAACTCGGCCGGCGGTCCAACGAACCAACATCTACAAATTGGTGCAGTACTAGCTGCATCAAAGAGGATAGGATAAGACCTTAAATTTTCAAAAGTAATTGTAACTGCCATGTAATTCATAATGCAGCTAGACACGCATCTAAGGCATTATCTCTCTAAGTTGAAACCTTGGTATTAAAAATATATGCTGATTTTTTTTATTAGCTCTAGAATAATTAAGGAACTAAAAGATTGCTTTGCTTTTTTGGAATTGGAATATGACAATATTATTCGGAACGTGATAACAAGATGGCTATCTCTACATAAAGCTTTAGAAAAAATTGTTAATGCCTGGTCAGCGACAAAACTTTATTTTGTACAACTGGGTGAAGAAGATACGCACAAAGTCATTTGGAAATGATAAGTGAAGATTGAGATGTGAAGATGAGACGATAAAGATATTTTATCTTTAGCCGAATGTTATATTCACTCTTCTATCTATCATTTTATGGGACTTATGAAGTATATTTTACAGCTTACAATATTTTTCTCTGGTGTTTTCACTGAGCTACCAAAACTAGTTGGTAAGATTCTATCGATACCTATAAGTAATGCATATGTGGAACGAAATTTTTCGATTATGGGAAATACTTGGACAGACAACCGTAACAGGATGCGGGTTGAGTTGGTAAAGGCAGAATTATGCATTGAACTTAATTTTGACATGAGTTATCGACAATTTTTTGAATTCATAAAAACACCAGAAAATGCCGATCTTGTAAAGGCTGCGATGTCAAACAAGAAATATATATGGAAAAATAAATAAATAATTTATTATGTACTATTTTGCATATTGCATATTTTTCATACAATTATAATATTAATATTTACATACACATATTTTTTCTTTGCCTGATCTAATTGTATAAGTAAAATATTAAGTTTGTTTTTTATTAGTTATATGCATAGTAACTACTCTGTGATAATTAGAAATTGTATTTAATTTGTAGACGTGCGAATTTTGAATTTGTTAATTTATATAAATAAAAAAAATAAATAGGCGTGTGTTTTTTTTTAGTTATCGTCTCAGGGCGAGACCCAGGTATGAGGTGGCAACCCTAGATAAAACACATATTTAAATTAAACTCATGCTAATTTTTGTGCGTCTGTCTTGTATAAGCTTCCAGCATATTTGATAAAAAGGCTGGAGATTATACAAAACAGATGTATAGGATTTCGCTGTTCAAAAGTCTTCTACAGTTATAAGATTCAATACTGTACTTAGCAGGGGATTGATTCAATACAATATGCTGCCTACCGAAGTAAAAAATTGTAAGAAACTGAGCTGTAACTGAGCTGAGCAGAAAACTGTTTATTTAGAAAATCCTGTATACGTATAGCTTTTGCTAATAAAGTTTATTATTATTATTATTATTATTTATTCGTTTAGCCCTCTAAGGAGCGCTTAGAACCATTACTTTGCACTGGTCATCTTGTTCTTTTTATCTTCCCAAAATTTCCTCATCCTTTCGCTCTGGGCCTGTCTTCTTTCTTGCGTCCATGCGTTTTTTAGTTTCAAACTCTTAGCTGTTGGATTATTTGATGTGAAGTTAAGCGTAGTTGCCAATGGGTCTATATTGATCACTGAGGGGTCATGTTGGGTGTCTACTAGCCAGCGTACTTTGGACTGTCGGATTCCATTGATGATGTGGAAGACTTTCTTCGTCAATCGAGCGTCATAGAATAGACCGTAGAATTTCAGACGTCTTTTTCATGCAACTGAGGAGAAACGTTCTGTCAGGGAATACCTTGGGTCCAAATATTTTTCTCAGTATCTGACGTTCTACTTTCTCAATACCATTGATGTAGGTAGTTAATGATGAAGTCTCAATTGCATAGATTGCTTCTGGAAGGATGACTGTATGGTAGTGGTAGAGTTTTGTTTTGGTAGAAAGTGATTTCTTGTTGTACATATTCCAGGTGATTGTATTAGGCTTTGCGAAACTTTTCTGCACGTGTTTTGTTAGCCATTCTTCCTTACCAGTGTTTCCAATTATTATACTTGAAGTGCTTAACTTGTATGATGTTGCCATATTTGGTTAGTTACTTGGAGTCTATGTATTGCGTTTTCTCGTAAGTGATTTGAAGGCCGGTCCTGAGGGCGATTTTATGAAGTTCCTCGATGGTGCGTTTGGCTTCTGCAGTAGTCCGGGTGATTATTGCGAGGTCTTCAGCAAATGCGAGGCACTTTATGGTGAAAAGTTTGTCCTTTGTTCCCATATATACTCCAGGTACTTCTTCCTCTCATATTTTGATTATCTTATCTAGTACCAGGTTGAAAAGGAGTGGGGACAATCCATCACCATCGTCTTAGTCCAGTACTGATTTGAAAAGGCTCGGAGATTTCACCCATGAATTTTACTTTAGATGTTGTGCCTGACAAAGTCTGTTTGATTAAGAGGGTTGTTTTACTATCCACACCGTATTCATGAAGTATATTAAACATAGTTATGCGGTCAATCGAGTCATAGGCTTTCTTGAAGTCTACGAAAGTGACAACTGTGCGGTTGGACTGGCGATGTTGCAGTATCATCTTCAGGTTCCAGATTTGTTCCGCACATGATCGGTGCCGTCGGAAACCTGCCTGATATTCACAGATCAGATGTTCTGTCTTTTCTTCCAGTTTTGTTAGGAGGGCACGTGAGAGAACTTTGTAGGTGATTGATAGAAAGGAAATGCCTCGGTAATTGTTTGGATCAATCTTGTCGCCCTTTTTGTGCAGTGGGTGTATCAAAGCATTTTTCCAGTCCGCTGGTATGATGCCGCTGTTCCATGTATTTGCAATGATAGCTTGCAGTCTGTCAATCAAGAGTTCACCTCCGATCTTGAGCAATTCAGCGATTAAGCCATCTTCTCCTGGTGCTTTGTTGTTTTTTAGGTGTAAAATGATGTTTCGTATTTCCTCATGTGTTGGTGGAACACAGTCCTGGTTTGGGGCGGCTATGTGGCATTGAAGTCTTTCTTTAGGGGGTTGACACTTGTGTAGCTCCTTGAAGTACTGTTTCAGAATTTCGCATTTCTGTAGGTTTCAAGGGTTCCATCAGGCCGACGGAAGCAGAGGCTCGGTGGCTTGTAGTTCATCAGTTCTTCCCTAAATGTTCTGTAGAAGTTCCGCGTGTTATTTCTTTTAAACTCATTGTCAATTTCCTCTAATTTTTTCAAATGGTATGTCCGTTTAATGCGTCTGATCGTTTTGGATTCTGCCAATTCTCTTGTCTTGTTGCTATTGCAAGTCTTCCACGCAAGCATACGGTATTCAAGGCCCCGTCGCATTCCAATGTCCACCATCTGTGTTTTCGTTTTCTTGGCGGTTGACCGAGTTTCCTTGCTGATTGCTGGATTGTCTGAAGAAGTTCGTCCCATGTTTGTGTGTCGGTCTGTAGTGATTGTGCGAAGTCCTCCGCGTGTTCTCTTAGGTATTATGGATCTATACGCGGGAATTTAGATTTGTGACACTTCCTTCTCTTAGGTAAGAAGCAGGTTTTAATTTGTGAAAGATAATAGTCGGACTTCACGTAACCCTTGCGTGTGCTCAAGTTCATGATTTCTGGGGAGGATTTCTGGTTACCGCTACGTGATCGATTTGGTATTCCCCGATGTGGTTGTTTGGTGATTTCCAGGTTATCATCTTGCGTGGTGGTTTCTTAAAGTGTGTGGACATTAGTTGGAGGTTAGTCATTCCACATATGTTGATTAGGCGATGTCCATTGGCATTTGTCTTTTTGTGTGCCGAGAAATTCCCAGTGATGTGCCTGTGCTCCCTTTCTCTGCCGATTTGTGTATTGAAATCTCCGAGGAGTATCTTGATATGGTGTTGAGGGATCTTGTTGAGTGCCCGTTTTAGGTGTGACCAAAACTTCTCCACATTGTTCTTGTCAGGGTTATTGTTAACAGGAGTTAACAGGAGTTAATCAGTGTGTAGGCCTTGTTAGCGCATTTAATTCTGAGTAGGGAGATCCATTCCGATGGTGATGAGAAATCTAGCACAGAGTTCTGGATACTGGTATGTAATGCGGTTCCCAATATATGTAAATTACCATTTCTTAGCTTGACTGCAGGCTTTCTCTTGTAGATACGATATCCACCAGAGTCAAAGTGATCACAATCACGAAATCGTGTTTCTTGTACTGCAAGTATGAGGATACTGAATGTATCGCAGGTGTCCGTTAGCGTCTTTAGTTTTCCTGTTTTGGTCAGCGTCTGTACGTTGAAAGTACCAAGGAAGTGCTTACTCTTGGGTTTAAGGAGTTTTGGGAAGCTCTGACTCTTCCCTGCATGATGTCCTGGTCCCCCAGAATCCGAATGACCAGGTTTGCCTTCGCTCGTCATAGCTAGGGCCTGAGGTAGTTGCATTGTAGCTTGTGTCTTCATCATGCCAAGTTCGTGGTTGATTTTAGCTGGTGGGCTTGAGCCCAGGGCGAGTGAGTCGCTGATAATATATTCCATTCACTCTCATCGTATGATCTCATAGTAAGTCCGTACGGCAGCAGATGTTTTGCTGTGGTGGGCATTATTATTATCTCCTTTTTGCCCTTTTTTTCGGGAGGAGCAAAATTAAAAATCTGGCACATGCCAGAATTTCATGATATATATGTTATATATATTTATATATACCATATACATGATATATATATATATATTTCATGATATTCCGCGTCAACCGGATAACCTTTACGACCAAAATTGAGGCCCACCTAAAAAATCTCCCTAGTTATTAGCTAGAAAAATTACTTCAATATATCTATGTTATAATGCCATGTGCCATTTTTAAAAAATCCAACATGGCGGTCTTAAAATGGCCGTTTAATTTTCAAGAAAACGCAAACTAATTTATTAATCTGTTCTGTACAAAAATTTGTGTGACCCAAAAATTCTTTTATAATCTTTAAACTTATTAATGTACTAGCTTTAATAAACTACTTAAAAAATATGACTAAACCAATGTAGCGACTCCAAAACTCAAAAAACGTTTTTCTCATGTTGTGTCATTCTTTTCCGAGGTAAATCAACTAATCGCCCAAATTTTGCTCATGGTTCGAAAGAACTTCTTGGAAATGTTCCCCTTGAAGAGGTATCAGAGTACAAGTATCTAGGTGTCATTATTGATAATAGACTCAACTTCATCCGAATTGCAGCTTTTGTTATGATGTCAAAGAAATCATATTTATTAAGTAGGATTGGCAAAAGACTGAGCTTACAAACTAAATTATTGCTATATAAATCATTGATACTACCCCATGCTAATTTGTGTGCGTCTGTCTTGTATAAGCTTCCAGTATATTTGATAAAAGGGCTGGAGATTATACAAAACAGATGTATGCGTAAAATAATTAAATGCAACATATACACACCTGTAAGGTCTATATGTTACAGTGCCTGGGACTTATGCCTATTAAAGTCAGAATAGAATATAACACTATGATACTTTTATACAAAATTAAAAATAATCTTATACCAAAGTATCTAAATGACAAGGTGTCACTGGTCAAACATAAAACTAACCACAACTTAAGGAATGTAGAGGATTTCGCTGTTCAAAAGTCTTCTACACTTATGAGATTCAATACTGTACTTAGCAGGGGATTGATTCAATATAATATGCTGCCTACCGAAGTAAAAAATTGTAAGAAACTGAGCTGAGCAGAAAACTGTTTATTTAGAAAATCCTGTATATGTATAGCTTCTGCTAATAAAGTATATTATTATTATTATCTGCCAGTTCTGAATTTCGCTTGAGGTATCATGATTTTGCATGACTTTCAAATATTTCTGGCCGACCCGCTGATGGTTGCCTTTACTTTCATTAAGCGACCATCCCATTACTACGCAAATTCTACAGTATGCTCCACTGTTATATTCAGAATATGACAACCAGGGGAATCTCTCCATCCATTTTAGTTGAAAACGCGCTTGTTAAATTTAGTTTTGTGGAAATGGGAAACTTATATTCTTTGGATGGGGACTAATGGGGTCCCGTAAACGCGACCCGTGCAGCGGGGAGCGAGTAATTCCGCGAGTACGTAATTGCCTTACAACTCGAATTATGTACTATACTTTATCTACGACCACACTAACTTGTTTCTGTTTAATAAGAAAAATATATTTGATGTAACACCTTTGAACTTATTTAACTTGATAGAAATGAAAAGAAATACATTCATTATGGTTACATACCTTTTTATTTAGTACTTATTTGTAGTTTTCGTTAGATTTAAACGTGAAAAAACGAAATGAATGGCAGTTTCTATGTGAATGATGTGACGTTTAATGATTGTTTGGAAATCACGGAGTATTATATTTAAAAATAGTATCAACGTGAAACTCTCAACCAATCAACGAATCGTAAACCAAACGTTCATGGGTAATTTTGAATTATTACAGAACATTAATCGCAAATTGTTACATATGTGTGTGTTACATGTTAATGATGTATTTACATAATGCACGAACTGTACAATAATGGGCATTTACAATTGTAGTTGTAGATAAATATGTTTAAGTTGTCTCTCATAAATTGCAAAATGCGGATTCCAAATAAAATATTTTAGATTTAGACATATTTGTAAGGCATACTTGACTACAATTGATGTGTCTGTTTATAGCTAAACGAGTCGAATTAGACAAGACTTAACCGCAATCTTAGACTAGACACGACTGTACAAGACTAGACAAGGCCAAACACGTCTTGACAATTGACAAGTCTATACAATACAAGAATAGACAAGATCAGACAAAAGCAGACTAATGTGGGTTTAAACTTGATATATTTATCCTATATTTGTTTAAATATTATACATAAACTTACCTACCTACCCCACACTTGTTTAATCCTGTGTAATGGTGTCTAGTCAATTGTAATAGTGTCTAATCATGACTATGTCCAATTTTGTCTATTCTTGTCCAGTTTTGTCAAAAAAAAATTCAAATTCAAATAAATGTAAACTTTTATTGTCTTCTTAGACAACGATCTTCGCCTAACGGTTGTTAATTTTTAATTTGTAATTTGCGTTAACTCCGCATCATGGTTGTAAATGTATAATTTGCGTTAAGTCCGCAACGATTCTGTTTGAATTACTGTTACGATTGTCACTTGTTGCTTTGTTTACAAATACTATTCAAATAGAATTTACCTGAAAAGAAGTTTGTTGGATTGATTCCTGAATTGTCGCTTTAAAACTAATGGAAACTTTTTATTTACTGAAATAAAAATCTCATTGTTGGTTGATGCTTCCTTTACAAATCATTCATCCATAAGCCACAAATTAACTCAAAAAGATTTTGTTACCTTAATAAGTGATACATACTGTTGCAATTGGAGAGTAATCAGTTGGCTTGCAATGGCCGAGAAGAAAATGTACCAGAAGACCTTCAAAAAGACTTCGAGAAATCCTAATGGAAATCAATGCAAAGAGATTTACAATTTTGAAATCAATATGTGTCATGGTTACCTGGGATATCAATTGTATTTCACAGAAAAAGGTAATTTAGACCAATTATCTATATCTAGATTTTGACAGGATTTGAAAAATAAGTCTAGTTTTTCTCTTTACCTCGGTGTGCTTCGGAATTTGAATACTTTACAAATACTACAGCCTTATGGGCCTATTGTATTTTTCCACAATGTTCCATTGAAGCTAATAAATCTAGTCTAGACCAGGCCGGTGCAATCAGCGGCCCGTGGGCTGCTTTAGACCCTTGGCAACACTTCATGCAGTCCACGAAGCATTTTATAATTTACTTTAATTAAAGAAACATATCTATGTATAATATAAACAAGTTGTTTTACAAAAAAAAATATGTAGATTTTCGTGTCGAGCCAAAATATGACTTCACTGGGAAAGCAATTACAAAGTTAAGCCGCAATGAATGATCGTAGTTCATATTCTAACATAAGCATAATTACAAAAAGTACCGAAAGCATATCATGCTTATAATGTTTACTCATGTCTACCTGCCACTACCTTCTACCTTCCTTAGCTTCTCCTTTAGCCATTAGGTCCATCCTTGGACATAGGCCTTTCTCAATTGTACATATACAGTCCCATTCTACTATCTTTTCAACTTCCTGTCCTCCCACAATTATTGGTTTAGAAGTTTCGTAATTTTCTTTATTAGATTATCTCTGCATTCTCATGTCATTGCCACCGTGATATTCTCATCTCCAATTGCTTTATTGGATTTCATGTTGTTCAAAGTGTAGTTTTTATTCCCACTATTACCTCATTCTAATCTACCTGCCACAATTTCATAGATACTGCACATTAAAATAACTATTAAAATAGAAATTTTTTTATTATGGCCTGTGGTTAAATTGCATCCCTACAGCCAAAAGACTTGCCCACCCCTGGTCTAGACCATAAATTAGATCCAAAAGTCTACGGGTCTTGTGATTCGCTGGGATTTTCTCTGCAGCAATGTGATTATCTCTGAGAGAAAATAAGACCCACTGGGATAAAATTAACATCAGACCAGATTGAAGTCTAGTTTTGTCTATCCTGTCAAATCAAATCAAAAAAAATTTATTGCATTATTTTATATACAGTAACTCTAAATGAAATTCGTCAAGAAAAACAGAAAATAAAAAATAAACAGAATTTATGTTAACTTTATGCTATCTAACTGTATGGAAAAATTCAAATCAATCAAAATAAATGTATTTCTTTTAAATATACAAATACACACTAATAAATATTTACAAAAAATACTGGCCACAAAGGCAGTGCCCGTGCGTAGCCAGGAGTCGTTTAAAACAAATAAAATTTATCTTCTTTTATCTTAGAATGAAAATAAAAATAAAACTTTACTCTAATACAAAATTAAAAATAAAATAATTTTTCTCACTGTTATTAATTTTTGGAAAATGTACAAAATAAAAAATTAAGAAGTTCTGCAAAATGTATTCGGAATCAGTCGTTCTATTGCACCGTAGTAACGGTTATACTCCATGGACAAGGAGATCTCCTCAGGTAGGCGATTGTAAAGTCTGGGACCCCAGCGTGCAACGTGTCTCTCAGCCAAGGAGGTTCGGCTGCGAGGCTCGTACAGGGGCATGCGTTGTTGTCTGCGAGTCGCGTGATTGTGGGCCGGGGTCACAGTGAAGTCAGACTGGTGCTTATGAATGAATTTTAGAGAATTTGTTATAAATAAATTTTGAATATTTAAAGTCCGGAATTCAGCAAAAAGAAAAGCTGAGGGATAATCTAGTGGTTTTTTTAGACAAATTTTTCTTTTATATACCAATATATATTTTCTTTTATACACCAAATTTAGCAGTTCTAGCACAATCTGCCCACAATTGCCCCAACCCACAATCCCATACTCAACAATGGACTTGGCCAACGCCAGGAAAACCATTCTCACCTGCTCCGCAGATAGTACTTACACACTTACAGATATCAGTTGGACAAACTTATAAATTGTGTTCCTGAGTCTGCAGCACAGGTACTAGATATGACAGTCCCATCGCAAGTAATGCCTAAATACCATAATGCCTAAATATTTAACGCTATCGACCAAGCGGATTGAATCACAAGAGCAAACCTGTTCATAACAACACGTTCTGTGAATCAACAGGCGAAAAGCTTCTGCTGGTTGTCCAGCAGCTGTTAAGGAAAACGGAAGTGCCACAGTCTTACTCACATTAAGACTAAGTAAGTTTGAATCAAGCCAATTTTTTATACTTTTCATTCCCGCTGATGCATTACCAAAAGCTTCATTCCAAGAGGAACCTGAAAAAATAGCTACTGTGTCATCAGCAAAGGAATATAACTTACAATTTGTAATACTCAAATTTAATAAGTTAATATATATTAAATATATATTAAAAATATATGTTTTAATATTATTATTTATTCGTTTAACCCTCTAAGGAGCGCCTAGAACCACTACTTAGCACTGGTCATCTTGTTCTTTTTATCTTCCCAAAACTTCCTCATCCTTTTGCTCTGGGCCTGTCTTCTTTCTTGCGTCCATGCGTTTTTTAGTTTCAAACTCTTAGCTGTTGGATTCTTTGAAGTGAAGTTATGTGAATTTATTTCCTGCCTGTATTTAGTTCGTGTAGTTGCCAATGGGTCTATATTGATTACTGAGAGGTCATGTTGGGTGTCTACCAGCCAGCGTACTTTGGACTGTCGGGTTCCATTGATGTGGAAGATTTTCTTGGTCAATCGATAGTCATCGATTCGTACTATATGCCCGTAGAATTTCAGACGTCTTTACCGCGCAACTGAGGAGAATCGTTCTGTCAGGGAATACAGTTCTTGTGAGCTTTTACGCATCCAGATACCATCTTGTACCTTGGGTCCAAATATTTTTCTCAGTATCTGACGTTCTACTTTCTCAATATCATTGATGTAGATCAGGGGTCTCCAAACTACGGCCCGAGGGCCACATCCGGCCCGTGGACAGATTTTGTCCGGCCCGCGGAGAGCTAGCATACTTGAAAACTCCTTTTAGAGAACATATTTCTTATAGCAAATTAAATTTAGTTTACTGAAGTATTCTAATTTTATGTTGAATAATTATTAATACGACATCTACATTGATATGGTCATGGGCTAACTACTCATTACATTGTTGTAGGCTTATTGTTATTGTTTTTGTGATAAGTTGGATAAAGAAACACTGAATTGTAATGAGTAAAGACATGTATAATATGCAGAAAATTTAACTTCAGTATATAATAACTAACAAATTATTGAAATGAATCCTACTAACATTTTATACATTTTAAATAAAAACATAACTTATAACAAGCATAATGACATATGAAATACTAATGAGATTTATGTAATTGAGATGTTCCACTGACAATAGTTTGTAGTTGTGGACTAATTTTACTTGTACCAATTATTAAAAGAATCACGCTCATCAGTTAATTTAGATCTGTAAACATTTTTTGTGTACTTCATTTTGGAGGTCTTCTCACACAAATAAGTAGTACCAAAAACAGAAAACAGCCCACGAGCAAATTTATGCAAATTATCAAATTGTGTCAGTGGAGGACTCTTATAAAATTCCAACAAAGATGAGTTTTGATATTTGTTCTTAATTATATCACTGCACTGTAGATCAATCATTTCCATTTGAAGTTCCGGGGCTAGGGTTTCAATGTCAGTATCAAAAGGATTCTGAAAAATCTTGATTTGATTCGCAATGGCATCAAAGTCCGAGAAACGAGTATCAAAATTTATTTTCAAAGCACTCAAAGTTTCGATTGCAAAATCGATAGGAAACTCAGTCTCAGTGGTGTGGCTGAATATTTTACATGTTTTAAAATGTGAAAAACATTTACTTCGTAGTTGTGATTGAAACAGTATCAATTTCTTCCGGAATGATTTGATATTAGTGTATAAATCAGGAAGATGCTGGTTTTCTCCTTGCAATCTCAAATTCAGTTCGTTCACATGTTTTGTCAAATCAACATAGAATGCTAACTTCCACAGCCATGCGTTGTTTTGTAAATCAGTAAGAGGGCGATGCTTTTCATTCAAAAAAATTTCGATCACTGCTCGAAGTTCAAAAAAGCGCTGAAGGACTTTCCCACAACTAAGGCAACGTACGGCCAATATGATAAGGTAAGTCATTTTCTCCAATCTCTTCAATAAATTGTCGGAATTGTCGGTGAGTCAGCCCAAAAGATCTGATAAAATTAACAGTTGATATGACTGGTTTCAGAACTTCAGACATATCCAAACAGTTTCCACACAAAGACTGTTGATGAATGATACAATGTAAGACTAATGGTTTCGAACCACCGTCATTTTCTACAGCCTTTGACACAAGAGCCACTACTCCTTTATCTTCCCCACTCATGTTTTTGCCTCCATCAGTTGTAATACATTTCAAGTTTTTCCATCGAAGGTTCTTTTGATTAATGGCCATTTCAACTCGTTTAAAAATATCTGTACCAGTAGTTGTACCATGAATACTATACATATCAAGAAGTTCTTCATGCACTTCATAGCTTTTATCTACTCCTCGAATATAAATCAACACCTGAGCAGTATCTGACACATCCGTTGACTCATCCAAGGCCAAAGAAAACCACTCAACATGTCCATTTTTGTCGAACAGTTGAGAGGATATATTTTCAGCTATGTTTTCTACCATTCGAGCCACAGTGTTGAGATACTGACAGTTTTTAATAAATTTACCTTTTCAGGGCACATTTCTTCGGCTACTGCAATTATGCATTCTTTGATCATTTCTCCAACGGTGAATGGTTTTCCACGTTTTGCAATTTCAAGAGCCACACGAAAGCTGGCACGAGTTGCAGCCTCTTGTTCAGTTTTGAGTTTTGTAAATGAAGATTGCTGCGATTTCAATCCGCGCTTCGTAGCTTCGAATTTTTCTGTCCGCAAACTTCCTGTATATTTTGAGTAATTTTGAAAATGTTTTATTTCATAATGACGTTTAATGTTATATTAATTAGTTAAAATTGGGGAAACCAACAGTGATGCATTGACAATGAAAACGGGTGTGCCACAAGGATCAGTTCTTGGGCCTGTTTTATTTTTAATATATATTAACCATTTAATATATATAATAATTTAATATATTCTAAAATATATTAAAATATACTATTCAAGACACAAGAGAATTGGCAGAATTTCTTAAAAATGCCGAGGGAAACATCCAAAACGATCAGACGCATTAAACGGACATACCATTTCAAAAAATTAGAGGAAATCGACAATGAGTTCAAAAGAAATAACACGCGAAACTTCTACAGAACATTTAGGGAAGAACTGATGAACTACAAGCCTCCTAGCCTCTGCTTCCGTCGGCCTGATGGAACCCTTGAAACCAACACAAAAGCAAACTGCGAAATTCTGAAACAGTACTTCGAGAAGCTACACAACTGTGAACCCTATGAAGAAAGACTCCAATGCAACATAGCCGCCCCAAACCAGGACTCTGTTCCACCAACACATGAGGAAATACGAAACATCATTTTACACCTAAAAAACAACAAAGCACCAGGAGAAGATGGCTTAATCGCGGAAATGCTCAAGATCGGAGGTGAACTCTTGATTGTCAGACTGCAAGCTATCATTGCAAATACATGGAAGAGCGGCATCATACCAGCGGACTGGAAAAATGCTTTGATCCGCCCACTACACAAAAAGGGCGACAAGACTGATTCAAACAATTACCCAGGCATTTCCCTTCTATCAATCGCCTACAAAGTTCTTTCACGTGCCCTCCTTACCAAACTGGAAGTACATACCGAACATCTAATCGGTGAATATCAGGCAGATTTCCGACCTCACCGATCATGCGCGGAACAAATCTGGAATCTGAAGATGATACTGCAACATCGCCAGCCGAACCGCACAGTTGTCACTTTCGTAGACTTCAAGAAAGCCTATGACTCGATTGTCCTCATAACTCTGTTTAATATACTTCATGAATACGGTGTAGATCAGGGGTCTCCAAACTTTCCAGCCTTAGGGCCATACTGATTACTCCAGTAAGTTCCGAGGGTCAAAACCATATTATCATTGTTGCCGGTGGTAAAAAGTGAAATAGTCCACTGATGAAAAAAAAAGTCCGAAAAAGTTCGCAACGTTTAAAAAAGGCTGCAAATCGGACTAAAGTCCGCAAAACGGCAGGACTGCATATTGTTAATTTTCCTGTCATTATCTGTAATTTCTAGATTAGTCGTAGAGTACGAGCCATGAGGAGTAACGTGACGCGACATCTGGTGGACACAAGCGGAAATAGGTAGTACCTTCTATCGCTAACAGATGGCGCTAATAGCACGTACAGAATAATCTCGTTGGTTCGAGAAAGTTCTGGTGTCTTCCACTCACTTCTAGATGGCAGTAATTGGAATATATAAGAAGGCTAGTGGCGCAACCACGAGTCAGTTCCTATGACACTGTTGTGAAATAAAATAGTGCGTACCTCCTTAAAACGCGTTTGTGCGTGTTTAAGTTTAAGACATCTTTGTAACAGTATTTTGATTTGAATTGTTTCTTTTGTGTGTGATTTAGTAGTATGGAAAAGAAGCGAAAAATTGATAGTGAATGCAGAAAATTCAAAGATCAGTGGAACATTCAGTATTTCGTAATTGAGTCCAGTAACAAGGCGCTATGTTTGATTTGCAATGAAAGCATAGCCGTTCTCAAGGAATATAACATTAAACGTCATTATGAAACAAAACATTTTCAAAATTACTCAAAATATACAGGAAGTTTGCGGACAGAAAAATTCGAAGCTATGAAGCGCGGATTGAAATCGCAGCAATCTTCATTTACAAAACTCAAAACTGAACAAGAGGCTGCAACTCGTGCCAGCTTTTGTGTGGCTCTTGAAATTGCAAAACATGGAAAACCATTCACCGATGGAGAAATGATCAAAGAATGCATAATTGCAGTAGCTGAAGAAATGTGCCCTGAAAAGGTAAATTTATTAAAAACTGGCTCGAAGGGTAGAAAACATAGCTGAAAATATATCCTCTCAACTGTTCCACAAAAATGGACATGTTGAGTGGTTTTCTTTGGCCTTGGATGAGTCAACGGATGTGTCAGATACTGCTCAGGTGTTGATTTATATTCGTGGAGTAGATAAAAGCTATGAAGTGCATGAAGAACTTCTTGATATGTATAGTATTCATGGCACAACTACTGGTACAGATATTTTTAATGGAGTTGAAATGACCATTAATCAAAAGAACCTTCAATGGAAAAACTTGAAATGTATTACAACTGATGGAGGCAAAAACATGAGTGGGAAATATAAAGGAGTGGTCGCTCTTGTGTCAAAGGCTGTAGAAGATGACGGTGGTTAAAAACCATTAGTCTTACATTGTATCATTCATCAACAGTCCTTGTGTGGAAAATGTTTGGATATGTCTGAAGTTCTGAAACCAGTCATATCAACTGTTAATTTTATCAGATCTTTTGGGCTGAATCACCGACAATTCCGACAATTTATTGAAGAGATTGGAGAAAATGATTTACCTTATCATACTGCTGTACGTTGGCTTAGTTGTGGGAAAGTCCTTCAGCGCTTTTTTGAACTTCAAGCAGTGATCGAAATTTTTTTGAAAGAAAAGCATCGCGCTCTTACTGAATTACAAAAGAACGCGTGGCTGTGGACGTTAGCATTCTATGTTGATTTGACAAAACATGTGAAGGACCGGATTTTAAGATTGCAAGGAGAAAACCAGCATCTTCCTGATTTATACACTAATATCAAATCATTCCGGAAGAAATTGATACTGTTTCAATCACAACTACGAAGTAAATGTTTTTCACATTTTAAAACATGTGAAATATTCAGCCACACCACTGAGACTGAGTTTCCTATCGATTTTGCAATCGAAAATTTCAGTGCTTTGAAAATAAATTTTGATACTCGTTTCTCGGACTCTGATGCCATTGCGAATCAAATTAAGATTTTTCAGAATCCTTTTGATACTGACATTGAAACCCTAGCCCCGGAACTTCAAATGGAAATGATTGATCTACAGTGCAGTGATATAATTAAGAACAATTATCAAAACTCATCTTTGTTGGAATTTTATAAGAGTCTTCCACTGACACAATTTGATAATTTGCATAAATTTGCTCGTGGGCTGTTTACTGTTTTTGGTACTACTTATTTGTGTGACCTTCTCCAAAATGAAGTACACAAAAAATGTTTACAGATCTAAATTAACTGATGAGCATCTTAAATATCTTAAAGTAAAATTAGTCCACAACTACAAACTATTGTCAGTGGAAAATCTCAATTAGATAAATCTCATTATTATTTCATATGTCATTATGCTTGTTATAAGTTATGTTTATATTTATAAAATGTATAAAATGTTAGTTGGATTCATTTCAATAATTTGTTAGTTATTATATACTGAAGTTAAATTTTCTGCATATTATACATGTCTTTACTCATTACAATTCTGTGTTTCTTTATCCAACTTATCACAAAAACAATAACGATAAGCCTACAACAATGTTATGAGTAGTTAGCCCATGACCATATCAATGTAGATGTCATATTAATAATTATTCAACATAAAATTAGAATACTTCAGTAAACTAAATTTAATTTGCTATAAAAAATATGTTCTCTAAAAGGAGTTTTCAAGTATGCTAGCTCTCCGCGGGCCGGACAAAATCTGTCCGCGGGCCGGATGTGGCCCTCGGGCCGTAGTTTGGAGACCCTTGATCTAGACAATCGATAATTGATCGAGTTACATTAAAAATTGCATCTGTTGTATTTTTATCATTTCGAAATCCAAACTGATTCTCAGAAACAACTTTAAATCTATTTAAAAAATCAACCAATCTAGCTTTGACACACTTCTCCACAATCTTACCCACACTTTGCCAAACTATATAACAAGTTTAATGGAATCTCCAGTTCGAATAAAATTCGTTTATAGTACATGGTTCAATGTTAGCTATCCAACAATAAAGTTGTAATAAGGTGTAATATAAAGATCTGGCAACATAAGTGTTATGAGTCGACTGGTTGTAAAGGGATCAGAATTTAATTAGCCCAAGATGTTGGCCGAAAACCTCGAATTACCAAAAGAAAAAAAATTATAGATAATCTATGTAAAAAGCTGGCGTATATTCTATCAAATAGTTAATTCATTATTTTTCTGTTTACACAAAAATTTATAGAATAAAAGTTTTCATGGAATACGTTATTTTTACTAAGTAAGGATTACAACTTTTTTTTGTATTCTTCTTCTTCTTTCGAATAGGCCTACTTTGGACCACGCTTGTTCAACTGTTGGGCTTTGATCTTTCCCCAGTATTGTCGCATCTTCTGCCGGTGTAACTCCTTTCTCTCTTCTGTCCAGGGGTTACCTTTCCTTCGGGGTTTTTCATGAAATCTACGGACTTACCCTATCCTTCTTTTCCTTGCAGACAGAGAGCCTCTCAATATGTTCGTAGAGCTCAGAGTGATGTCGCCTTTGAAATACCCCATCTTCCTTTACCGGGCCTAGGATCTCCCTCAGGATTCTCCTCTCTCTGACTTCCAATTACTCCACCATACCTCTTCGATTCAAGGAAAGACACTCCATGGCATATAGGGCTTCTGGTCGTAAGACTGATGTGTAGTGCTTAAGTTTCAGGTTGTGTGACAGGCATTTCTTGTTGTAAGTGTTCTTAGTCATTCGATAGGCTAGTTCTAACTTGTTGACTCTCATGGATAATGATGCTCTTTCTGATAAGTTGGGTTCAATCCATACGCCGAGATACTTTCTCAGTCCTCTTGATGTTTCCCGGCTCTAGTAACATCTCTCTGTTTGCTTCTTTGATCTTGGTGAAGAACTCTGTTTTCTCCAGTGACACTTGAAGACCCACTTTGGCAGCCTGTTTTTTGAGGCAATTTACCTGCATTATTAAAGTATATGAATGATATTATAGCATACATGATTTTTTCGAACACCTTTGACAACACTATACTTTAAAAAGTATACTTATTGATCTGTAATTTCCCACATCAGTTATATTTCCGCTTTTGTGAATTTCTTTGATTATGGCTACTTTAAGTATCTCTGGGAATTTGCAAACATTGAAGGACTTATTTATGATGGATTTTAAAGCAAAATTGAAGGAATCTCGTCTTCTCCTGCACTCTTCTTGTTTTTTTAATTCATTATATCACTATATAGTTCCTCACTTGTTGTTGGAAATATTTAATTGTTACTTGCTGCTATTTTCTTATTAAATTCTAATGTTGGTGTAGTTTTAGATAGTCTTGCTGTTGTAGTCTCGTCTGTCTAGTTTTGTGTGCCCAGTCTGGTGTGTCTAGTCTCATCTGTCTAGTCTCAACTGTATACTCTTGACCAGTCTTGTTTGTACAGTCTTGCCTGCAAAGTCTTGTCGGTCAATTCAATTCAGTTAATTTATTTCCATAATTAAACATACATAATAATCTGAATGTCGGCTAATAGAAATTTGTCTACTTTTCCCCCCATCGTTGATGTAGTTTTGGCAGCCTGTCTTCTTTCTTCTGTCTGTTCCTTTTTGGTTCGACATGAAATCCCTTAAACTTCTCTATCACTGACCTAAACTTTGTTCGGTTTGAGATGTCTTCATAATTCAGTTCAACCTGTTGGAGATCCTTTCTCACCTCCCTGAACCATTTGTCAGACACTTTAGGTCTACTGTCAAGTATTTTAAAACTTTTTGTTGTAGATTGTTGTTTTAGTGGTGATGACTTGTACTGCTACCTTCATAGATCTATTGTACCCCACTCTCTTCCTCTAAACGTTGGTATATTTACCCAATTAGAGCGCCTCCTCTAGTCCTGATATCTTTACGAATTTCAGGATTGGGTGGGATTCAAGGACTGCAACTTCTCTTCATTCAAACAGTGGGCCCCAAGATACATTAGTCTCTTGCGGAGCAGTGCTCCGCAGTCTTTGAGCAGATGTATGGGGTCTCCTCTGCTGAACCACAGAATCTGCATCTGTCATCTTCTTCTAGGGTCTTGAAGTGTTTTCTAAGTCTGCAGTGTCCTGTCAGGACTCCTAAGCTTCATCAGAATTCTAAGCTTGTTCCTGTTTAGCTTCAGGCAAGCTTTTGTTCTTTTCTGGTTAACAGATCCCAGCATTACTTTGGATTGTCTCAACCCTGGAAGTTCTTTCCAGGTTTTCATCCATTGTTATCTTATTTCATCATCTAAACTTTTATGGTTGGTGTTCACACTCATACCGCAAAAGGGTTCTGGACCTATAAAGGGATTACTGGAACCCTTGTTTGCTAGGTGATTGGCTTCTTCGTTTCTGTCTATACCAGTGTGTCCTGGTACCCAGTATAGAGTTACTTTATTTTCTCTGCCAAGCTTGCTTAGCTTTCTCACACAGTCCCATACCAGTTTGGATCTGATGATGCATGAGCTAATGGCCTTGATGGCTGCTTGGCTGTCTGACAGGATAGCAATTCGTTTTTTGCGATAATTTCTGTCGAGGTTAAGTTGTGCACATCTTTCGATTGCATGTACCTCTGCTTGGAAGATACTTGGGAATGTTTCCATGGGTTTGAAGTATTTGGTACAATCCTTTTTATTTGTCATAATAAATGCCCATAGAATTTGAGTCTCCGTTTTCACATGGACACAATCAGTTTTTCATTGTCCTGGTAAAGTTCTTCCCTTCCTCTTAACCTATACTGCCCATCCACAATCTTTGGACCCATTATCTTATGAAGGATCTTCCTTTAAAATTTCTCAGCTTTTCTAAGTCCTGCTTTCCCTGTCATTTGGAGGCATTCAATAGCATACAGGCATTCCATTTTAATCACTGTATTGTAGTGTCTCAGTTTAGCTTCCTTAGAGATTCGAGGCTTTCTTCTTGTATAAAGCATATGTTCTGCAAACATTCCCTGCAGAGTTCAGATATATCCTGAGTCAACCAGTATACTAGTGCTTCTCTGGTAACAGTTTTAAATTTTGGCATAGATTTGTCACATATTTTGGCAAGGGTATTGAAGAAGCCTCTTGCAGATGTTGTGTCTTCAATTTGTTCTCTACCGTCTAATGCATGTTGCAGTTTTTGCTGATCTATCTTGCTGACTTTCCATTCCCTACTTATCATTCTGCTTGAACATTGTGTCTGCTTCCTAACTGAAATATCAAAACAATAAAGTTGTGTTCACTTAGAGACTCCTTTTCGGTCACTTCCCAGCAGGTAATACTTATTGTCAGGTCTAAAATTGAGGAGTAGTCCTTTCTTTGAAACGTGAGTTTTTCTCCATCATTATGAATAACTAAATTGTTATCTGCAACCCACTCTATAATTATTTTGTTTGCACAATAGATTTTTCTATTGTATTTCTAATTTCACTACCAATTGTATGCAACATTTCCTCAAGAGATTGTATGTGTCATTTCCAGAGGAGCAACTATAAAGTGGAAAGTCTGTTGTTTTAACGTATGTAAAGCCGGGGGCCTTGTCCTTGTTTTTTAGTTATAACATCAGGTTTACTACTTTTATTGCTGTGTACATTTGTTCATCATATAATCAATCCATTTTGTTCTTAATAGATTTACGATTCAGTTCACTGAGACCTAAGATCTCTGCTGCTATGTCTTCAGCGGTAGCAAGCGCCATATCATGAGGGCAACTTCTGTTTGTGTTAATTTGTAGTTTTAGCTGACTATTCCTGTCTATATAGTCTTAACTCCTAAATTTGATTTTAGAACCAGACGATATAAACAAAATACTAAAGAACACCAAGACCTTTGAAAGGTACATCCGCAAGAACATTACCAACTTTACTTTCCCCAAAATCAAAGAGAGCAGGGCGTTCTTCATTGACTACAAACAACTCATATCCAACACTGGTTTCCTCAATGAGTGGGACACTTTCACCAATGATGTCATCGAAGATGCTGAGCTGACCCTTGCCTGCATGGGTTTGGCCATGCATCAGGTCGTGGCCACGGATTTCCAGCAGAAGTTTCCGCACCAGGAGAAAGTTGATGTGTATAATATGGTGCCGACTATACAATGCAGAATCCTCAACTACGAACCAGTTTGGCTCGTCAAGAATTTAAGAATTAGTTCATATGGTAAGAAGACTAGAGTTTAAACTAAACTAGAATCCTTTTAATCTACTTACTTTTTATCTCATTTTGTTATTTGTTTATTTAGAAAAATTGGTTTCCGTTCATGGAACTATAATCAAGGCAACAAATACAAAACTGCTCTGCAAAAAGTTGGCCTTTACCTGTGGTTCATGTCAAAGCTCACAGGTGGTTAGGCAAATTGATGGCAACTATACCCTGCCCAGCAGATGCATGTCAAAGAACTGTAGAGCTCAGACCAATTTTTCTCCCCTCTGCTCCTCGCCCTTCACCAAAACCATCAGCTGCCAAACAATCAAGCTCCAAGAACTCATTGGAGAAATTGATGGGGACAATGGAAGGTTACCCAGAACTTTGGAGTGTGAGCTGAGTGAGGATTTGGTAGGATGCTGCGTGCCTGGTGATGATGTAACAGTCACTGGAATTTTGAAGGTCTAAACAAAATTTTACAAGATCATATAAGACTAGATATCACTAGTCTAGATAAGACTATTCTCAAGATCAGATGAAACAAGACAAGACTCCAATGGATTAAGCTAAAGTAGACAAGACTAAACAAGATTTTACAAGATTTGATTACTATACAGTACAAGATTAGGTTACTATAAAGTACTAGATATGATTATGCTTGAGTAAATATGACTAGATAATGCTAGAAATAATTAATTAGGCAATGGTAGTTAAAACTCACATTTCTGTTTTAGGCCCACGACACAGAAAAACTAAACAAAAACAAACAGCCATCTGTCTTCCAGCTTTATTTGGACTGTGTGTCCATAGTAAATGAGAGAAACAAGTCTAATCATGGATCTACATCCAATGTTTCATTCACCACAAAAGATTATTCTGCAATACGAGTAAGTCTATCAGGGTTGTTGGTTGAAGTTGCTTCAACATAACATTGTATAAAACTAAGTAATAAGAAGTAACTGAAGTATTGAAGTTAGCTATGCAATATCTTACATCTAATCCATTGTTGTTCCTTGTTTTTTTTTTCTCTCCCAATGAGGATATCTGGCTATTCTTCAGCCCTTCAAACAATGCGGCCATGTCGTCTATTGCATGTTTTCCACATTTTCAATAATTCAACCATTGGATGCTTGTTCTTAAACAGAGGGAGTGTATGAGAAGTATTGCAGTTGCTTTCCCCCTTTGCAATTATGATTCAGAAAGTATCTTGTCACTTTTATCATTCCCCCTAGTCACAGCTTTATGATAAGGTTCCCATACAAGGATTGTACTGCCCCTCATCTGTTTGCCCCTTATCATTGATATGGTACTAGTACAAGTATTGTGCTGCCACTTACTATTGCTTGTGCTAGGTTGTTGAAGGTTGCTACCTCTCTTTTCATTGTGATTGTTAGGTTTGAAAATGTTTATGCCATCTGTCTAAGTTTCATATATTCTCTCTGTAAAGGTGGTACGTTAGCAGTCACATTTGTTTTATTCGAACAAATGTGATTGGGCATTGCTCTTGAATTGAACCCCTAACCCCAGATTGATAAGATAACGTTATTACCTCTTCGCTACAATGCCGACTCATTTTTGCCCTAATCTAATGAATTATCTGTGTCTAGAACATTCACTCGGAGCCAAACCTGTTCCGTTTCCTAGTCCAATCTCTCTGCCCGAATATCTATGGGCATGAGGTAGTCAAAGCTGGTTTACTGCTAGCGTTTTTCGGCGGCACTGTCACCCTGGACAACATCCGAGCTAACTCTCATGTCTTAATGGTGGGAGACCCTGGGCTGGGCAAGAGTCAGATCCTTCAAGCTTGTAACAATGTTTCCCCTCGAAGCGTTTATGTTTGTGGTACTTCTAGTACCACCTCGGGACTGACCGTGACCATGAAGAGGGAAAGTGGAGGGGATTATGGATTGGAGGCAGGAGCGCTAGTACTAGCTGATCGAGGCTGTCTTTGCATCGATGAGTTTGACAAAATGACACAGCAACATGCAGTAAGTGGATTAGGTTAGACTACAAATAAATGGACAGTGCTAGATAGTTAAAACTAGACAACCACTGACCTGATATCTAGGACCCTATGTGGAAGTCAATACTAGAAGAGTCAATAATTAGATAGATGGAAATAGAAGTCAATAATTAGATACCTGTAATAAGTTCTTTGTCTAAAGCGCCATACGCTAAATAAATAACTAGACAGACAAGTTTAAGACACACTAGACTATGCTACAGACTAGACTAGAGAGACAATACTAAACTTGAGACAGAGAGTCAATAGACAATACTAGATGTGAGAACTTTAACTAGTCTAATTATACTGGACAGAATTAGTTTAAAATGAATTGTCTATTTAGAGCTTGTTGGAAGTTATGGAGCAACAAAGCATTAGCATAGCGAAGGCTGGTGTCATGTGCAGCTTGCCAACTAGAGTTAGTCTACTAGCAGCTGCTAATCCCAGCAGTGGACACTACAGTAGAGCCAAAACTGTAGCAGAAAACCTCAAAATGGGCTCTCCATTATTATCTAGATTCGACCTAGTCTTCATTTTACTGGATAAACCCAACGAAGTAAGGAATAATTTGTGTTTTACCCTTCAATTTGTATATCTACATTACTTTCTCTAAGTTTAATAGTCTATTTTTTTTATCTAGATTAGACTTATAAATTGTCTATCTAATATAATATATATATAGACACATCAATCTAGTCTGTTTACTCCTGTCTAAATTATCTTCAGGAATCTAGAATATACAGGGTGTTCCACATAATTTTCTTTCAATTTAACATTTTACTCCTCCTAAACGTTCTTTAGAAAACCGACATGTTGTTGTCAGAACATGTGCTGGCTCTGCACTATGGCAAGAAGAACCGTTCTTCAAGTGCACACACTTCTGTCACAGATTTTTCGCCCACTTCATCCACAATTAATCCAAATCTTAATTTAAAGTAAGTATAATTTAGTAAAATATATCGTTTGTTTAATATTGTTTACCTAATCCTAACCTAATATATTTATGTGTTTAGGGATAGATTGAAACTTCAAGTTGGCGAGACGATAGACTATCTGCCTCAGCAACTGTTCCGGAAATACATTGCCTATGCGAAAAAATATGTCCATCCGCAGTTGAACAGTGCTGCGCAAAATGTCTTGAAGCTGTTTTATTTGGACTTGCGCAGGCAGTACCACAAGGGGGACTGCACTCCCATTACCAGCAGACAGATCGAGTCTTTATTAAGACTCACACAAGTAAGCTTTAAACTACTTAGTTTTGTTCTAAACTAAAGATACAACTTCAAGATGATTCAACTTCATGTTGATACAACTTCATGTTAGTGTAACATCACTTCATGTAGGTGCATCTTTGTGCCATACAACTTCAAGTTGGTGCGACAACACTTAAATAAAAAATAAAATATATTTTTTGTTATCTAGGCCAGGGCTAAGTTGGAACTTAGGGAAGAGGCAACGGCAGAAGATGCCAATGATGTAGTTGAAATTATGAGGCACAGTCTGGTAGATATCTTCACAGATGATGTGGGAACTTTGGAGATGACCCGGTCACAAAATGGATCTGGTATTAGCAATAGGAAAATGGTAAATTTAACTTAAACACTCTGAATTGAAAATTCACTATGTTTTTACCACTAATTTTGTAAAGATATATAACTTCTGAAGTTATATTAATCTAAACACTTAATATGACTTGAGCTTGGACTGGTGAAGGTCATTTTCAAGTTAATGACTTGTAATCTAGTCTTCATTTGTGTTGCTTTGTTCTGTAATTTAGACAAAATAAATAAGAAAGTTTCATTTGAATTTGTTTTTTCTAGGCAAAGACTTTTCTGCAGGCTCTGCAGCAGAAAGCTAACTCCTCATCACAAACAACTTTCTCTATGGCTGAGCTGAAGCAGTTAGCCGAGGTGTTGGGTATTGGACATATGAATCTCAACAATATCATTGACTCCCTAAATCTGCAAAGCTTCATTTTAATGAAAGGCGGAGGCAAATACCAACTTATTGTAAGAGACTGAACAATTTAATTTTTAATTCAAATGTATTTTTGATAAATTTGTTAATAAATAGATTATTTAACTTTGTCTGATATTGATTAAACTATTGTCCAATACTATTAAGTTTTGTCTTGCTTATTCTCATGTACACTTGGTTTATTTGCGGATATGATCATCTTGAAGGTTATTAATTGGGTCTTGCTTTGGTAATACTTATTACTTTGAGAAATGGTATAAAATATATTTCTTCCAACGAGTTTCGGCTTTATTAAATTCAAGTAATGCCATGCGGGGCATCTTGGCTAAAGTGACCACATTATCATTGAGACAAATGGGATGAAATGAGAATTATAATTAAAAAAAAAAAAAATTTATTGTATACATTCATATACTTTTCAATAAATATACAAAAATGTATTTATTATTAATTACTTGTAATTATAAAAATATTTGTAAAAAACAATAATTTGAATAATATTTTTTAATTAATTTAAATTTTTTATTAAAAAAAATGTGATTTTCTTTCACGGTCAAATTTTTGATCCGAGTGAATGCTTTGCAATAGATTCGGATCGTTTATTATAATGTGAAATTTCTCACATGAATTGGTTAATATAGATTTTAAAGTTTAATGTTCAACTGGGTTTTCGCAGTTGTCCATATTTTATTGATACTTGAAAAAAAAAACTTATTGTTGCTGCATTTGATCCCAGAAGGGATACCGCGTATTTTACATTTTTTTTAATATTTTGATAAGCAATATTATTCTGTTTAAAGTGAAACAATAACTCCGTCATTTCTTGTCTGTTTCCAAAATTGTAGACAACCCACAATTAACATTTTCATCAGTAACGTATCTTTTTACCAATAACATAAAAAAAGATCCTTTTCACTAATATTACTTTTCGGAAAATGATTACTAATATATTCAAAAGATTTTTCCACATATTCCCATAAAATCTCCTTTTTTAGTGTCACCCAATGAAAATTTCATAACAAGGTGCCATTAAACGACCGGATTTTCGGAAAGAAGTCAGAAAATTTTATAATAACTGCTTGTAATATCCTGAAGAATAGACGGTTCAATTCAAGGATATTAAAAAATTTCATTCAAAAAGTGACATTAAAAAAGGAGATTTTATGAGAATATATGGAAATAATATTAATTTTATTAATATAAAGTGTTACCGTGCGTTAGATAATACAGATTTTGCAAACGTATCGTTATTATCTTGGATAGGGCGATTGTAAGGTTTTGCGAAGCTCTGTGACCGTCGAGGCCAACCAGCAGTACGTCTGGTTATGTCTATATCGACACCATTTCTAAAACCAGCGTATTTCTAAAACTGCAGCATATTTTGTACTATGTGCTGTGAACTGATTTTGTATCAATGCCTGCTTTAGACAGCAAGGATTTTTTCCAGTGCCCAATCATTTCAGAAGTTACGTTTTTGTATGGCTTGATGTTTGATATGAGTAATTTGTTGTTTTACTCATTTCTTAGGTCTTTTATCTTATTCAAATAGAGAATTACAGCTGTAGCGACACATAACCCATGTTTTTCTTTATAAAAAAGGTAGTATAAGCTCTGGATTATTTTTTCCTGGCTTGGACATTTTTATCAGGTCTGGTATTTATATTGTTATTTTCTATTTCTCCATGGATATATTTTTTATATTAATTAGTGCGATAGCTGTGCTGTAGATAAAATAAGCATCGTTGATACTTTTTCTGGTGCACCCTTTAGCTGCTTTTAGCTACTTTTAGCTGATTCGATCAGGGCAAGTCCTTTAAGACTGATGTTGTGTCCCCTGTACTTGTATATTTAAACCTTGTAAGTCGTTCCTCAAACATTCCCCTGAAGAATCGGGACATAAGTTAATCCTTACTGAGATCTTGAGTAGAGATGAGTGTTATAGCTGATCTGGTGCAGTTCAAAGTACCATAGTTTGTTCCGTATACGAACCATTCCATTAGAAAACGTATTATAGTATATTTACTGTATTTGCATTAAATATTGGAATATTGTTTGATGTAGAAAATTTCCACCATAGCTTTAAGGCACTTTGGTATTGATTGAGTGTTGATGTTGTTATGGACTCGATCATGATTTCTGTTGATGCTTCATTTATTCCTTTACTTAGGAACGCATTGCGGACAAGTTCCCTGCCACCAATGAAAGTTTGTGTGCCAGTGAATGTATTTCTTGCTTGGAAGGAAGACAATAATAAATTTTTGTGAGGTTTAAAAACTAAAGGTGATTCGGCAAGTAGTGATTGTGATTGTCGAAGAGCGGGTACCAGGGCTGGGTTGACCACAATGGTACCACGACTGTTCCCTCAGCTTTATCGGTTATTATTTTTCGCGATTTCTAAGGGTAAGTGCGAAAGGTGAAAAAAAACATAGATTTTTCATTGGTTGACCTAATAGCAAATGAATCATAATGCACATATAAATAGTAAATGTCATTACTTTTGGAATTGGGAAACGAGAACAAAATCTAGGACATTTTCGATTCAACCTTGATGTAAAAAGGTCAATTGAGAAAATTACAAACTTTTGACCTCTCTTGCTAATGCATGTAAGTGGGGATATTGAATGCCGCCTGTCTTATTGATATAGGAAATTGCAGACGTATTATCAATTCTTAAGAGAATTTTGCCGTCTGATACTTTGTTCTCGAAATATCTTATATCAAAGAACGCTGCTAATAGTTGTAGATAGTTTATAAATTTTCTTTCCTCTTTCGTCCAGAAACCATGAGCGTTTACGTCATTACAGTGGAGGTGCACACTGTAACAACCCGGTCACAGATGCATCTGACGATATCTCATGATTGCGAACATGATTTTCTCTTCTTCTTATCTCCTGACATTATAAACCTTTTATTCTTATTTAGATTTGGTAATTTTTTTCACTTAGACTGAGTACGTATGAAACGTCAAACACAACGAACAAATATGACTATACAGGGTCGGCCGTTTGCTGTCTACACCAGAGTAGGCGCCAAATTTCAAGCTCTAAAAAGTGTGAAATGTCAGCAATGACGAGCATTACTACAAATTATCATCGAGAACGATACTTGTAGTATAATTATATATTACAGTACATTTAAAATAAGAAATGCAGATATTTTCTAAAAAGCGGGACATGTCCTCCAAAAAGCGGGACTGTCCCGCCAAAATCGGGACGTGTGGTCACTTTAATCTTGGCCCAGAGGTATCTGGGCCAGAGGTCCTGTAACCCCTAAATCATTTGAATTTCCAGAGCTCTTGCTAGCGTGGAAATAAGTTCTTGCTGCTATATTGTTTCTATGAATTTCTTAAAATCACGTCATTTTAATCTGGAAACATCGCCCAACACTTGCAAGTATATACATTTTTTTTGGCATTACAGTTAACATTTAATTAATTTTGCGTTTTGTTAAAAGTTTATTTTGAATAAATATTTTTTAGACAAATGACAGCAACAGCAACCAGTGGTTGTACGTGGGGTGTCCCAGTTGCCCCTCGGGAAAGTTGATTTTGGGGCTACTGAGCCATGTTCGTGAGGTAAAAGGCCAGGTCTAGGACCAGTTACCTCACGTCGGCTCCTGTCACCCCTTGTCGACCCAGTTGCAAAAATTGCTCAATTGCTCTTGTTACACTCTTTTTCCTGGTATCCAATATTGTTGACTGTAAGTATTGAGGCAGGAGTTACACAACTGAAGACTTCGAAAAGGCAGCCAAAGACGTTCGCAATAGGATAAAATCATGTCGCGCTGCTGCAATGGAAGCGGGCATTCCAAGGTCGACCCTGCAACATTATTTGGAAGGATCCCATCGGAAAGGAAAAGCTGGAGGAGGCGTGGAGTCGTATTTAAGAAGGAAATAGCTAAATGTATTAGAATCGTGGAGAAACATGGATTCTGCCTATCACAAGAGGAGTTGCTGGACATCGTGAAATGTTACCTAACTCAAAATGAAATAGAGACGAGATTCCCGAAGACGCGGCCAGGGCGTGACTGGGTCATTTTCGTTGAAAATGAGGCACAATTTGTCATCCAAAATACTGCAAGCAATAGAACTCATTCGTTGCGACCAAACCAACCCATTTGTTGTTTAACTGCCTGGTCTGCCACGACCCTTCAAGAACGAAAATTATCGGGACAAGAGGAGATAAGTCCAAAAAAAAGTCACTGGAGCTGGCACAGAAAATACGCCAGTTCTCATTTGTTGTGCTGCTGATGGAACTATGATGCCCTTACTCTGCGCATTTAAAAGCAAATATAATAATTAAAAATTAGATTAACTCAGATATAACCAATGTCGCGATGTCAGCAACGGAAAGGGGATGAACACCAAACTTTTTTATAACTAGTTTAAAGACATCTTTTTAAAGAACATAAGTGAAGCGTAACTGTTCCGCTCGTACGTAATAGGCTTCTTACAACTCTTGTTACGTAATATACTATTTTGCACTCGGTACCGAAAAGAAGCCGGTCGCGTTGTGACGTAAGAAGGTTAATTTCTACCTGCGCATGACTTTATTGATACAGTAGTTGTCGTAGACAACTCAAATATGTCAAATATTAAAAGTCAAGTATTAAAAGTTATTGTGCTTGTTTCGTAGCATCGTGTAGGAGTACTGCAAAAAGAGCTCCTCAAAAAGGGTTTTTAAATGTCCCACAATGTTAAATGTCGAAACCAATGGTTTTAAACATTGCGCCGAAAAAATCCTAAAACGATGATTTTATAAAGAATGTTTATGTTTCAATGAAGTTTCCCACTTACGGCGTCACAAACAAATTATGGCGCGTTTGGGATCACGTGATTATTTTTAAAATTAAATCACTTTTTAAATTGTTTATAATTAATTGAAGCTTCTTTGCATCGATTATTTTTTTTTTATTCAACAACCCAATTCGCTTAGCTATGGAAAATGAAGTGATTAAAATGAAATTGCCACCCCACACAACACACGTGCTACAACCCTGTGACGTAGCTGTCTTCAAAGGAATGAAAAGTAATTGAGACAATATGTTGTGTCGGTGGCAAAGGGAAAATCCAAGAAGAAAAATTCCAAAAACTGACTTTGTTAAGTTACTTCAGGATGTAGCTAAGGAAGTGCTTGAAGAGAACATATGAAATGGCTTCAGATGTATTGGAATACTTGATCCTCTTCAAAGACCAAATCGAAAATGCTTTAAAACGTTACAATCAAAATCGTACTATCCCTGCAGCAAATGGTGAAACAGCAGCATTAACTTGCACTAACCGTTCAAATGGTGACTTAGCTTAGCAGGAACAACTTCGAGCTCTTTTGAAGCTACCCTTCTAACATTTAGGTGTGGCATAGAATTTCTGTGGGTTAAATTTATTGTGGCTTAAATGTGGTTTAAATTTCTAAGATTTAGGTGTGGCAATGAAGAGCGTGGAAGGAGACATTGGATGAAGGAGGAAAGTAGAAGGTGTTTGGTGTGTGGGTTGAAGAAAGATATGTGGAGTCATTGGTTGGAAGAATGCACGATGGCGGAGTGGAATGACCAGGAGAGAAGGCGAGGAAAGGATTGGAGGGAGTGTATGGACGAGAGCGGGAAGGGACTGTCGTTTTTACACAGAGTGAAAACATGGAAAGAGCGGATGCGACGGGGTAGTTTTTTGAGTGTTGCGGTTTAGTTTTTTTTTTGTTTTTGTTTTGTGAGCTTATGTCCGATGTACAGGTGTTGAAGTATAGGTTTATAGGGTGGTAAAATTTCTTTTTTCTTTTTAATGGGGTTTTAGTTTCACAACTTTTTTATTATTTTTTATTGTTTTATTTTGTATGTATATTTTGTATGGAAATTATTTTAATTATGCCAATAAAGGTTATTATTATTACCCTTCTAACATTGTTAAACCAACGCAAATGTTCTAAAAAAAAACACCACCCGCAAGAAGACCAAGATTAGCAATTGCGAAGTTATAATTATCCCGGAATTCCTACTGCAAAAAGAAGAGAGTGACAAATTGCTTCAAGAAAAAGAAGAGTTAAAAAAACTGAAGGCTGCCAAAGGCTTCTTTTGCTTCCAAAAGAAGCCAAGAAACGTTAGAAAATGTCGATGAAAGAGGAGACTTCTGTAGAATCTGCTGAAGGAATGGAGGACAACGATAATGACATTGATGAAGAAATTGAAACCGACGAAGAGGGTACCTCAGAATCTGACTTAAAGGGTGACTTACCCCCTAGAGATAGGCGAATTTGTAGCCTTCAGGTACGAAAACCGAGTGTTTGCAGGAGAAATTCGTCATATAGACAATGACGGCCCTGTCATTAAAGCCCTAACGCGAGTAGGCAATCTTTTGAAGTGGCCACTCCGTCCCGACGCCTTGAAGTATGAATGGACTGATGTGCTGGGCCACGTCAGTCCCAAAATATTTATTAAAAGTCGTGAGATTTATTCAATCACAGAACTCGAGGGCAGGCACTGAAAAATGCAAAATTTCCTTTTCTTTCGAAAGAAGTCGAATGGTTTATTGGGACTATTTACTTACCTAATTTACTTAACTCTGATACCAATTTAGCACGTACGTGGTCATATCTTAAGTTTAATAATGAATTAAGGCTGTATTCTTTATTTACAACGGACAAAATAATGCTACCTTACTACACATATACTCATGCATCGTCTCTAGTGCATAGTAGGTTTTTTAGACAGAAACGAAATTTTTCCACAAGGAAGTCATAAATAGAACATAGTTGCAAGATGATCCAAAGCATATTAATCGCGTTGACTTTAGAAAAATGGTAGAAAGAATGGGGTAACTAGGCCCCCCAGTTACCCCATTCTTTCGGGGTAACTGCGTCCACCCCAAAACATGAGTTGTTTAATTATTTTTTAATGAATGTAGTAAATGCTTTACTAGAGTAAAAGGTCCACAAAGGTTAAGGGGCAAGGTGTATTTATCTATTGTTTCCAAAATCTTGGAAATTCCTTTCAAATACTTAAAATTCAGTCTCATGTTTCGGATGTCCTCTATGAATTGGGCAAACGTAATTCTTCCATTCTTTGATCAGAAAGTATGGGCGATGTGTCTGTCAAGTTGTCTGAAAATTTGGATCCTGGCAGAGGTTGCACTCCTATGTTAACAACCGTTGTGTCACCTGCGTCCGCCAGTGCCATCACAAAATCACCTGCAATCCCTAGACATGGAATATCTTCAAAGAGATTGTGGTTGTCTATGGTTACATTTGAAGCATGATACCCCGACTTATTTGCAACAATAGTTGTCGGAAATGTTGGGACACGATGATACAAAGTCTTGCCTTCTTTATCTGTATACGTAGCAATTTGCTCTAGGTACGCAGCGATAGGAAAAGGGATGTTGAACTCGATGTCTTGTATCCAGTCTCTAATCTGCTTGTGTGTTGGTGTAATCACTTGATGCTTCTGCTTTATGTTCACGTCTGTTAACGCCGTTACAATAACGCCGTTAAGTAATATTGCAATTCCTGCTCTCCTTTTGAGTTGCTTTTCGTCAGTCGAGTACTCTTGGTACACGTCCGTGGTGATGTGGTTTAGCTTTGAATAGTTAACCTAGAAATCCATCGAGAGGGGAGAAAGGTATGAAAGAAATGATAAGAAGCATGGAGAAATATATGAGGAGGAAAAAGCTAACGGTGAATGTAGAGAAGTCCAAGATGATGGTGTTTAGAAAAGGGGGTGGTAGGAGAAGAGTAAATGAGTGGAGGTGGGAGAAGGAGAAAATTGAAGAAGTGAAAGTACCTAGGATATGTTTTTAATGAAAGAAACACAGAAACAGCACACGTGAGAGAGATAGTCAAAAAAGCTAATAAAATACTAGGAGCGGTATGGGGAATAGGAGAGAGAAAATTTAGACATGACTAGAAGGAGAGTAATGATGTTTGATAGCCTGGTGAAAAGCATGATGATGTATGGAGCGGAAATATGGGGATGGAGAGAGCAAGAAGGGTTGGAAAGGGTGCAACAAAAATATTTGAAATGGGTGCTAGGGGTAGGTAGAGAGACACCGGGCTATATAGTGATGGAGGAAACAAAGAGATATGGAATAGGAATAGGATTAGCAGGAAAGAGAGCAATAAACTTTGAGGAGAGGGTGATAGAGAGAGGAAAATGCAGAATTTTGCAAGAGTATCTCAAAGAAAAAAGGAAAGAAATAGGAAAGGGGGTGTGGAAAGAGAGGGAGGAATATCTCGAAAGAAACGGGTATGCAGGCGCGGAGATAGAAAGAATGCGAGAGAGAGGCAGAGTAATGACAGAGAAATTAGTGCAGAGAGATAGAGATGTGCAAGAAAGGAGAACAAGAATTAGGGAGTCCAGGTACAATAGGAAACTTGAAATAATAATAACGGAAGAACTGCCAAAGTACCTAGGAAGAGAGAGTAGAAAAGCGAGAGTGAGAATGGCAAGATTCAGATGTGGAAATGAAGAGAGAGAATAAATATTGGATGGAGGATAGAAATAGAGTATGCAGGATGTGTGGAGAAAACAAGGAAACGATAGAGCACTTGTTGAATGAAAGTGTAGAAATGAGAGAGAGAGAGAGAGAGAGAGCTAGAGAGATGAGTGTAGAGAAGAAATTTTGAACGAGGATGGAAGCGGGATCGAATGGATGAATAAAGTGGATGAAAATTTGTGGGGCGGGAAGATGCTAATCGGTTTAGGGTTAGGAATTAGTGATTTATTTAGTTTTATTAGTATACGTTTTTTTAAATTTATATAGAATATTAGTTACTCCGGTACGTCGAGAGTTCGAGTAAGTCAGACGTCGAGTGTTGGACAGAAAGTTTAGTTGAGATAATAACCGCTGGTAGTTCGCTAGCGTCGAATTTCCAGTAAAGAAGAAAAGAAAAGCCAAGTAATCATACCAGGAAAACAGGAAAGAGAAAAGGGGGCTGGGTGCAAGGAAACAGAAAGAAGAAGGAAAAAAGAAAAGATAACGGTAGCAAAAAAAAGAAACGATTACATGGAGTGTAGTGAGAAGGAACGCAGTTCCGATATTTTAGAGGCCAACCCATTCCAATCTAAAAAACGGCTAGGCCGTTCCCCCTGCTCTAAGAGAAAGAAGGAGACCAGCCCAAAAGAGGCTGGCCCGAAGGAGGGCCACAAATCGCATCGTTCGCTGATTGAAGCAAATCTCTCAGTGGTCCAGGAAATGGCGGAGATAAAACGCGAGCTTATGCGATTCACAAACAAATTAGAAGAAGATAAAATAGAGGAGAAAAAGTGGAGAATGGAATTAACAGAAGAACTAAAAGCAATGAGGGAAGAAAATAAAATAGCAAGAGAGAATATTATAGGCTTGGAGAATGAGAGTAGAGACTTAAAGAAGGCAAGTGCAGGCAGGGAAAGTATGATAGAAGCAGATAGAAAGAAAATGGAAGAGAAATTGGCTAAAATTGAAAATTTTAGGGAGGAAAAGGATAAGAAAGAAAGAAAGTTAAACATAGTTATGAATGGAATTAAAGAAGAAGCTACGTGGGAAAAAGAAGTAGAGGACTTACTAAGGGAGAAATTTCAAATAAATGCGGTACAAAATGTACACAGAATAGGAAGCCTGACAAATGGAAAAACCAGAGCAATATTAATTAAAATGAATAACTGGGGGGAAAACTAAGGGTAATGAAAATGAACAACCAATTAAAAGATTCGCAGGTCTACGTGGACAATGATCTCACAGAGAAGGAAAGAGGTGCAGAGGGAGATAAGACAGAAAGACAAAGAATTGAGGGAAAGAGGCAAGTTTGTAAGAGTAGGGTACCGAAAAATGGAAGTAGATCAGAGGTGGTACCACTACAATGATGATACAGGAATAAAGGATATAAAATTTCAGAAAGAAAGAATAGGGAGATGGAAAACCAGCAATGTACGAAGCAAACGAAGATATTGTGTTGGAATGTAGCAGGTTTGAAGAGAAAATTAAGAGCGGATTATAAAGATGACTTTCTGGTTTACATGAAGAGGTTCGATATAATTGGAATAGTGGAAACATGGATTGACGAAAAGGATTGGGAGGAGGTGAAGAACGAACTGCCGGATAACTTCGCGTGGAAGTACCAATGGGCAAAAAGAGATTTCAACATGGGGCGACCAAAAGGCGGTTTAATAACCGGAGTAAAGAAGAACATTCAAAGGGAAGGCGAAGGGATTCAAATAAGAAAGATAAAATTAAACGGGGATAAATGGAAATGTATTATAGTTTATAATAATAAAAGGCTAAAAGAACTATTAACGGAAATAGAGACGGAAGCAAACGAGGAAACCTTGTCTAAAGTTATAATTGCGAGGGACTAGAATGTAAGAATAGGAGAGAGACAGGTTGGAAAACTGGGAAGGAGGACATGAAGTAAGAAGAAAATCAAAAGACAAAATAATCAACGCGGATGGTAGAAAATGGTTTGACTGGATGACGGAAAGAAAATGGAAAATATCAAATGGATGCACGGAGGGAGATTGGAGTGGAGAGGCAACGTATGTAGGGGGTAGAGGGATGTCAATGATAGAGTATGTAGTAGCAAACGAGGCAGCAACGAGTGAGATACTCAGCGTGGAAGTAGGTAACAGGATAGAGTCGGATAATTTTTCGCTGGAAGTAACGGTAAATGGAAAAACGGTGGTTAGAAGGCAGATGGAGAAGCAGAAAACAGTAGCGATATGGAATAAAGAGGCGGTACAAAGATTTAAGAGCAACCTGGAAAACTGTCAGCTAGAATCAATAAATTGCCTAGAACAACTGGTATCTAAAGTCCATGAGGCGATAGTATGGAAAAATGTCAGGAGTGATCATAATAACAGCGCATGGGTTGATAAAGGATATATTTCCAAGAAAAAAGAGTTGACAGAGGATGTCAAGAGATGGAGGAACACCAGGTAGATTAAAAAACATGAAGGACCAAATGAAAGAACTTGTAAAGAACAAAAAAGGAACTTGGCAAAGAAAACAAATGGGGGAGGCAAGGAAGCTAAATAGTGAGAGAGAAATATGGAAGTTTATTGCCAAAAATGGGGAAAAAGCAACCCGGAAAGTTAATGAAATTAAGATGGAGAGCATATTTTATGCAGTTGCTGGACGGAAAAGAAGATAAGGGACCAGAGGAGACAGTGGAAGAGGACGGAAAAGAAGAAGAAGGCCATCGACCAGAAATTATGTGGGAGGAAATAGAGCAAGTTCTGGGTGGGCTGAAAAGAAGAAAAGCGATAGGTCCAGATGGAATCCCAAATGAAGCGTGGAAACTAGCGCCGGTGTCAATACAAAAAAAACTCCACGAAATATTCAACAAGATTTTCAAGGGACAGCAAGCAATTCCAGAAAGCTGGAGGTAAGGACACATCGTACCAATTTTCAAAGCAGGAAATAAGGGAGAAGTAGAAAATTACAGAGGCATTACGCTGATGGATACATCATATTAGATATATGTAAAAGTAGTGGAGATGAAAGTACAGGAAGAAATTGAGGAAAAGGAAGTGATTCCTGAAGTACAAGGGGGATTTAGAAAAGGAAGGGGAACAACGGACCAGCTGGTTACCTTAAAATCCATAATAGAGCAAGAGCTCCCACAGCAAGGTGGAAAGGTGTATGCTGTATTCATAGATCTTAAAGCGGCATAAGACACAGTAAACCGAAAGATGCTAAGGGAACTCATGAGAGCAAAAGGGATTAGCGGGTGGCTAGTGAAGGCGGTTACAGATCTATACGGCAAGACAAGCTGATTTGGAGGATGAGTTTCAAACTTACAAAACTAGTCAAGACTTAAAGCAAGAGGAGATGGGAAAGGAGGTGTATGCTGCGACTAGAGAAATGGCCGAGATGACCCAGGAAATGGGGGAACTGAAGAAAAGACTGAAGAAAAAATAAGAACCGGTGAGATGGGAGGATCTAGAGGAAGAAAAGCTGATGGAACGCATAGAGGGAAAACTAGAAACTCTTGACTCTGGTGCAGTGGAGGAGGACATATTCAAAGAAAACTGGCCTGAAAAAGTATTTAAAGTTACGCGCTGGTCGAAAGGCAGCATATTCGAACAAAAGGATCGGAAAAACGTATTGGTAATAGTGGACTTGGACAACTACAAGGGTGATCCAGAGATAGAGCAGCTGAGGCAAACCTGGCCCATTACAGAAGTGATAGTTAACAACCAAGCTCAAGGGTGTTCTAGGTTTGCGTATCTACGGAGTGAAACACAAACCGTCCAAAGCGACGAAGAACGGGAAAGGAAAAATGTTACCGAGGAGTATACGTTTGTCGTGGGCACTAAAGAAAATGACTCTCCCGAAAGGGTCCACGTGAGTCTGGCCAGAGTTAGAAGGGTAGTTGAAGAAAGCGGAAGCAAAGAAATTGTATGCTCGTGTGCAAACGAAGAGCTGTGCCACATAATGAGAAAGAGACTTGAATTCGTATTTAGAAGATCAGAATGCCGTGTAAATATCTTGACTAGAAACGGGAGATCTAGCACCGACGACATTAACGAAAATCCCTGGGAGAAGGCAACCAAGAACAGGCAGCAAGGAAGAGAAGTTCTGGTTATAAAGAACATCGAAGGTGGAATAAATGCGACGGAGGTCTTCCAGAAACTGAAAGAGTTAGTTAAAATTGAGGAGGTTGGGGTGAGAATAAAGGGTATAGAGAAAACAAACAAAGGAGACATCAAAATAAAAATCGAGGACGTGGTGGAAGGGGGAAGTAAAACCTTTAAAAGGGAAGTGATGAAGGAAACTCCAAACGATAATGGCATTATCTGGCAAGATCTCAGGGAGACTATCATGATCAGAGACATTGACAGTACCATAACAGAAGAGGAGATCAGACAAGCACTCATCAAAGAATTAAACGGAACTGGTGCCGAAAGAAAGAACATACATATCAATATATCCAACAAGAAAGGCAACAATGGCGTAACGTACGCGATTGCAAAATTGAAAAGTGCTGACGCCGAGATCGTTAAAAAGAAAGCAAGGCTAACGATAGGCTGGTCCAGGTGCCGCATACAGCAGCTAGAAACACCGATTAAATGTTATAAATGTCAGGAATATGGACATAACGCTGCAATGTGCACTAGCACAGAAGAAAGACGTGGTATCTGTTTCAGATGTGGCGGACGAGGCCACGAAACGAAAGACTGTAGGGAGGCACCTAAGTGTTACGCTTGCAACGAGAGTGGCCATGTGGTAAGGAGTATGAAGTGCAAAAAATACAAGGAAGCGGTAGAACAAGTACGGGAGCGGAGAAAGGAAAAGGATGTAATCAAAGCTACGAAACCCAAACATTCTAACAAATCCAATTAGATCTCAGATCAGTCGCGAACAGTACAGGAAAGCAGGACCAGGGAAAGTTGAAGAATCCAGACGCGTCATTTATTCAAATAAACCTCAACCGCAGTCAGACGGCCCACGATTGCCTTTATCAGCTGGCCTATGAAGAGAATGCCGATATTCTGCTGGTGAGCGAACCAAATAGGAAACACATAAGCAAAGGGGGTGGTATGTGGATGAACATCAGGATGCAGCAATTTTGGTGAGAACCAAGGAACTCAGAGTGATAGAGTGGGGGAAAGGACCCGGGTGGGTCTGGATCCGGACAAACTTCTGCTCCATATATAGCCGAATATATATATATATATATATATATATATATATATATATATATATATATATATATATATATTCTATATATATATATTCGGCTATATATGGCCTTGGCATTGAAATCCCCGCCTACCACAAAAGGGTTCAGCGATGCTTCGGGTTTCGGGAAACCTTTTGTAGGCACCCTCTAGCTGGGTAGTGTGGGACTCCTTCTCTTCCAGAGATAGTATACCCACTAAAACCACCTCCCCCCTTTTTCTCATCTTGTCCCTAGCGCTGCCGTGGTTTGCACCCTATCGGGGTATTATCACTCGGCAACTTTGGGTTCACACTCTTTGGTTACTTTTTAGTTTGTTGGCCTGCTTCCAGTCTCCTCTCATCTACTTCCTTGGCCTTCATTATGCTTCTTAGCATCTCCGCGGTTGCGTTCCAATTATCTTTAGTTTCTAGCATGGTTTTGGTCATATTCTCCTTGTTCGGCCATACACCAGTTTTCCTTGCCATCCTTAATCTTAGCTTATCCCATCTTTCGCAAAAGAATGTCGTATGACACGCGTCATCTCTTTCGCCGCAGTACCAGCACTGATCGCTTCGCCTTTTGCCTTTTCTGTGTAGAAAGGCATTAAAGCACCCATGTCCCGTTAGCGCCTGGGTCACATGGTAATCGACGTTTCCGTGTTTACATTCAGCCCAGATTTGCACATCCGGAATCATTTCTCGCGTCCATGCGCCGTTTTTTGCCTCTTGCCAGGCATTTTGCCAACTCGCCATGGTGCGCTGCCGCGCTTCTTTCTTGGATAGGCCTTGGCATTTTCTGAGGGCAATCCTTTCGTCTACAAGGAGTGTTATTGGTGGGGATCCAGCCACCACTTGTACAGCCTCTGCCGAGAATGTCCGGTATGCAGAGACTATCCTAATGAAGGCCCTCCTCTGTGCTCTTATCATAACCGTTCTGTTTATTCCTAGTTTCAGGCCAGTTCCCCAGATCTCCGCTCCGTATAGCATGATTGAAGTGACCACCGAGGACAACAAACGTCTGGTCAGACTGAGAGCCCCACCAACGTTCGGCATGAGTCTCCCCAGCATCACGGCCGTCCTTTCCGCTTTGGCCGACACATTACGAATGTGAGGCGTGAAGCTCACCCGCTGGTCCATAACTACCCCCAAGTATTTAATACTCTTCTCTGGTTTAATTATTGACCCACCCAGCTGAAACTGCACTGATTCCGGCCTCCGGAAACCTACCAGGAGCACAGATTCATGTCTTTTGCATTGCTATGGTCAGTTTCATGTCAAACATCTATTGCATTATTTTAGCTAGAGACTGGTTATTTAGACTTATTAAGTCATTCTCCTTGTGACCCATTGACAGAAGAGCCAAGTCGTCAGCAAATGCCACTGTCCGGGCGCCGACAGGCAATTCCGCGTCCAGGACCGCGTCATATAGTGCGTTCCATAAGGCGGGCTCCAAAACCGAGCCCTGCGGGACCCCACAGGTCACCTTGGCTGCTCTATCGTCTTCGACTATTAACCACCTGTCGCTTGTATAGCTCATAGTTATGGCAACAATTTCTGATGAGATTTTTTTCTTCTTAAGGGCTTCCACTATTTTGCTCCACGATGCCGTGTTAAAAGCATTCTCCACGTCAATAGTCGTGAGAGCACACAGATCTCTGCTTCTCCGTGAACCGCTATTTGCTAACTTTGCAAAATTAATTACCTCCTCCATAGCACCAATGGTTGAGCGCCCTTGCCTGAAACCGTACTGCCTTTCTGAAATTCCGCCTTTTTCCTCAATTTCCTCATGTAGCCTTGCTCTGACGAGGTGTTCGTAAAACTTTCTCATAGTGCATAGCATAGCATATTGGCCTTACTTTGGGTGTTCCGTCTTCGTTCGTGCCTTGCTTCGGTATCAATACTAATCGGGCCACCTTCCATTTTTCCGGAAACATACTGACTGCACTACTTTGCTACCGCCTGGAGAGTATCTTTTTTCGTCCATACAGAGCGTGTCCTTAATTTTCTCATGACTATTTTATATGCTTTCCCCTAGGGGTCATTGTTCACCTCGTCGACTAACTTTTGCCATGTCAAAGCCTTTGCCTGCTTCACATGTCGTTTCAATAGTCTCCTAGCGGATTGGTATTCTTCCCTGAGGTCTTGAATTACCTGGTATTATTGTCTTTGGGTTCTGCTGCGGTTTGCTCTCGTCAGCTTCTTCCTTGCCTTCCTTGTCTTTTGGAGCCATAGTGAACTTTCTTAGGAGTTAGCGTCTCTTCGCATGACTGAGTTATCGCCTCCATAAGTGTGTCTGCCGTGCAACGAGTGCACCAAGCCAGCTTGCTGTAGATGTTCGCAGCCAATTTTTCGAGAGGGCTCTGGCAGGTGCCCAGATTTTTTCAGCATGAAGGCTATCGGTAGATGGTCGCTACTACATTCAGAATCCAAGACTCTCCATCAATCAAGGCGTGTTTCTAGTGTGCTTGAACAAAAGGTGACATCTATTATAGATTGGCTGTTCCCACGAACAAATGTGGGGTTGATTCCATCATTAGCAGTCACCGTGTTTAGTGCTGCTGCCAGATCGGCCAGCAGATTGCCTCTTCGATCTTCTATATGGGAACCCCACAGGTAGGCCTTGGCATTGAAATCCCCGCCTACCACAAAAGGGTTCAGCGATGCTTCGGGTTTCCCAAGATATGCAGCAAATTCTTCTATAGCGACATATATATATATATATATATATATATATATATATATATGTTTATATATATATATATATATATATATATATATATATATATATATATATATATATATATGTCGCTATAGAAGAATTTGCTGCATATCTTTGGAAACCCGAAGCATCGCTGAACCCTTTTGTGGTAGGCGGGGATTTCAATGCCAAGGCCTACCTGTGGGGTTCCCATATAGAAGATCGAAGAGGCAATCTGCTGGCCGATCTGGCAGCAGCACTAAACACGGTGACTGCTAATGATGGAATCTATAATAGATGTCACCTTTTGTTCAAGCACACTAGAAACACGCCTTGATCCATGGAGAGTCTTGGACTCTGAATGTAGTAGCGACCATCTACCGATAGCCTTCGTGCTGAAAAAATCTGGGCACCCGCCAGAGCCCTCTCGAAAAATTTGCTGCGAACATCTACAGCAAGCTGGCTTGGTGCACTCGTTGCACGGCAGACAAACTTATGGAGGCGATAACTCAGTCATGCGAAGAGACGCTAACTCCTAAGAAAGTTCACTATGGCTCCAAAAGACAAGGAAGGCAAGGAAGAAGCTGACGAGAGCAAACCGCAGTAGAACCCAAAGACAATAATACCAGGTAATTCAAGACCTCAGGGAAGAATACCAATCCGCTAGGAGACTATTGAAACGACATGTGAAGCAGGCAAAGGCTTTGACATGGCAAAAGTTAGTCGACGAGGTGAACAATGACCCCTAGGGGAAAGCATATAAAATAGTCATGAGAAAATTAAGGACACGCTCTGTATGGACGAAAAAAGATACTCTCCAGGCGGTAGCAAAGTAGTGCAGTCAGTGTGTTTCCGAAAAAATGGAAGGTGGCCCGATTAGTATTGATGCCGAAGCAAGGCACGAACGAAGACGGAACACCCAAAGTAAGGCCAATATGCTATGCTATGCACTATGAGAAAGTTTTACGAACACCTCGTCAGAGCAAGGCTACATGAGGTAATTGAGGAAAGAGTCGGAATTTCAGAAAGGCAGTACGGTTTCAGGCAGGGGCGTTCAACCATTGGTGCTATGGAGGAGGTAATTAATTTTGCAAAGTTAGCAAATAGCGGTTCACGGAGAAGCAGAGATCTGTGTGCTCTCACGACTATTGACGTGGAGAATGCTTTTAACACGGCATCGTGGAGCAAAATAGTGGAAGCCCTTAAGAAGAAAAAAATCTCATCAGAAATTGTTGCCATAACTATGAGCTATACAAGCGACAGGTGGTTAATAGTCGAAGACGATAGAGCAGCCAAGGTGACCTGTGGGGTCCCGCAGGGCTCGGTTTTGGAGCCCGCCTTATGGAACGCACTATATGACGCGGTCCTGGACGCGGAATTGCCTGTCGGCGCCCGGACAGTGGCATTTGCTGACGACTTGGCTCTTCTGTCAATGGGTCACAAGGAGAATGACTTAATAAGTCTAAATAACCAGTCTCTAGCTAAAATAATGCAATAGATGTTTGACATGAAACTGACCATAGCAATGCAAAAGACATGAATCTGTGCTCCTGGTAGGTTTCCGGAGGCCGGAATCAGTGCAGTTTCAGCTGGGTGGGTCAATAATTAAACCAGAGAAGAGTATTAAATACTTGGGGGTAGTTATGGACCAGCGGGTGAGCTTCACGCCTCACATTCGTAATGTGTCGGCCAAAGCGGAAAGGACGGCCGTGATGCTGGGGAGACTCATGCCGAACGTTGGTGGGGCTCTCAGTCTGACCAGACGTTTGTTGTCCTCGGTGGTCACTTCAATCATGCTATACGGAGCGGAGATCTGGGGAACTGGCCTGAAACTAGGAATAAACAGAACGGTTATGATAAGAGCACAGAGGAGGGCCTTCATTAGGATAGTCTCTGCATACCGGACATTCTCGGCAGAGGCTGTACAAGTGGTGGCTGGATCCCCACCAATAACACTCCTTGTAGACGAAAGGATTGCCCTCAGAAAATGCCAAGGCCTATCCAAGAAAGAAGCGCGGCAGCGCACCATGGCGAGTTGGCAAAATGCCTGGCAAGAGGCAAAAAACGGCGCATGGACGCGAGAAATGATTCCGGATGTGCAAATCTGGGCTGAATGTAAACACGGAAACGTCGATTACCATGTGACCCAGGCGCTAACGGGACATGGGTGCTTTAATGCTTTTCTACACAGAAAAGGCAAAAGGCGAAGCGATCAGTGCTGGTACTGCGGCGAAAGAGATGACGCGTGTCATACGACATTCTTTTGCGAAAGATGGGATAAGCTAAGATTAAGGATGGCAAGGAAAACTGGTGTATGGCCGAACAAGGAGAATATGACCAAAACCATGCTAGAAACTAAAGATAATTGGAACGCAACCGCGGAGATGCTAAGAAGCATAATGAAGGCCAAGGAAGTAGTTGAGAGGAGACTGGAAGCAGGCCAACAAACTAAAAAGTAACCAAAGAGTGTGAACCCAAAGTTGCCGAGTGATAATACCCCGAGAGGGTGCAAACCACGGCAGCGCTAGGGACAAGATAAGAAAAAGGGGGGAGGTGGTTTTAGTGGGTATACTATCTCTGGAAGAGAAGGAGTCCCACACTACCCAGCTAGAGGGTGCCTACAAAAGGTTTCCCCTTGCTCCTAAAAAAAAAACAGGATTTATGTTTAGTAGTAATGGATCCAATAATGAGCACATTAAGTTCATATGTAAGAAAGCATGGGTGGCTGCTAACAGGTTTTGGAATGCTTGGAAAGAGAAATTTCGTGGCAAAAATAACAGTGTCGAAAAAAGCGTGTGTTCGGAGTATTTTGTTGTATGGAGCGGAAATAAGGGGTATGAATGAGGTAGATCAAGTAGAAAAGGTACAACTTCAGTTTCTAAAAAGGGCGTTGAAACTAGACGGGAGTACGCCAGGGTACCTGGTGCTACAAGAAGCCAATATGTATAAAGTAGCAGTAGAAGAATCAGTGAGAGTGGCAAGATACGAAAGACAAGTGTATAGGTTAGGGAATGAAAGGATATTAAAAGAGGTGTTCAAAAGTTTAAGGAAGGAAGGTGTCGGAGGGATTAGACTAACAAAATGGGGAAATGAATGGAAAAAAATGTATGAACGAGTAAGGTGGTCGAAAGAGGAGGTAGAAAAGATGAAGGGAAAGGCGTAAGGTGTGAAAAATTGTTGGGAGAAAGGAGTAGGGAGATAGAGCTGCAGATAAGGCAAGGCCGTATAGACGAAAGCAGGTACAATCGGGAGTACAACAAGGTACAAGTGTACGGCAGACTCCCTTTGTACCTAAGCAGAGAGTCGAGTGGTAGCCAATGTAGGATAGCCAGGTTTCGGTGCGGTAACGAAGAAAAGGGAAAAGGTACTGGCTGAAGGAAAGGGAGAATTTGTGTACCATATGCGGAGAGGGTATTGAAAGGTGGGCACATTGGATGGAAGAGTGTAAAGGGCTAACATGGGAAGTGGCGAAGAAAAATAAATGTAAAGACTGGGAAGCGTGCATGGACGAGTCAGGTAGCGGGTGGCCCATACTGCGGGAAATTTTAGAGCAGAAGGGAGTGGTTGTGAAAGAGTTTAGGGAGGGAGAAAAGTTAGTGCGGGCGAAGAATTTTTATTTTTTTGTTTCTTTAAAGTGTAGTTTTAAAGTGTGTTAGTGTGTTTGAATTCGTTGTTTTCCGGAAGTCCGGAATCAAGATCTTGATTTCTTCAGCAGTATACTTTTTCTGTACTTCAGCCATTTCAGTCAATTTGATGTTTTGTTTTGTTTTTCGCTTACTGCGACTCAGTGAAGGTACGTTTACACTGGCAAACATTTATGAGAAAAGTGTCATATTGCACCAACAAGTAAAAGTCATGCAACCTGTTGATAAACGTGATTGTGTTTACACTTCTTCAACAAATTCATAAATAAGTAAAACTATTTTCGTTGATTAAAAAGTTATGTTTATGTATGAAATATTTTGATTGTAATTTTTAGTAATTTTTTTTGCGTAAATTTATAGAAATCAACAAGTTCAAAAACAAGTGAAACTGCTTAGTTGATAGAAAGGTGCGTTTTAGTTGATTTAAAGGTAATGTTAATGCATATATATATAATAATACATATATAATAATAGTATATTACGTAATGGGAGTTGTAAGAAGCATATTACGTACGAGCGGGACAGATACGCGCGACCCGCGTAGCGGGGAGCGCGTAATTCCGCGAGTACGTAATTGCCTTACAACTCGAATTATGTACTATACTTTATCTACGACCACACTAATTTGTTTCTATTCAATAAGAAAAATATGTTTGATGTAACTGATATAGTGATTCTCGAAATAGGCAACACAATGTACGCAGTGTCAATGTCAATTGAAATAATTTATATTTACTTAATAATTTATATTTTCTATGTTTAATTTCATTAATACCTACTAAATGGATATAAGCTCTAAAGAAGGTCAGAATAATAAATACCGAAACGTTGGGAAAATATAGACATCAGTTGTTTTATTAAAATAAATTCCTTTTCCCAAGAATTAACTAAAATATAATAAAAATGATGAGATCTTGAGATACAATTATAATTTTTTTTTTTTATTATAGTTTATAATAACTGAACAATTGTTGAATATTAGTGTTGAATTGTTATCTACATCATTAGTGATTATATTGGTTGCATTATGAGTACTTGAAGTCATATTCGCATGATGTAAGTCGCATGATGTACTTGCATTTGTGGAAGTGAAATTACTGTTTATTGCAGTAGAAATTTGTGTAGCAGTATCATTTGGATTTTTCATGGAGCAGTCTATATTGCCTTCTGATACTGCAGACGAACGCCAGCAACCATGTCTTTTTAGTAGCAATAAATCACCACCGGAATCCACAAGAATGGTGGCTGACGAACGTCTGAAACAATGTCCTGTATAAAGATTGGCTTCCGGCAAATGAAGATAATTAGCAATTTGTTTAGGAAGAGAGCCAATTTTATTCATTCCAACACATTGCTTAGTGCATTTCTCATTTTGATAATTTAGAAGAAATGGCTGATCTTTGTCCATTTTTTGTGGGCGTAGGTTAATATATTTTTTACAGGTTTGGTAAAATTCTTTCAGTACCACAAAAGATCTTTGAGTATTTGTTTTAGAATCAGGAATGTTAATGATCAGAGACGTTCCGGTGTCTTCTATATGGCAGGGTTTGATATTTCGTAGTTCTTGTTTTCTGCAAGCACCACTAATGCCATTGATAAGAATAACCTAAAATTATATACAAAAATATGTCATTATGCCCATTAGAGAGCATTTTAAGAATAAAAAGAGTAATGAATACCTTCATCAATAAATATTTGTTATCCAGCGAATTATTGAGGAAACTGTTAATTTCTTGAATGGTTAAAATTTTTGATTTCTTGCTTTTAAATAAATCAGATTTTCTCTTTAATAAAGCTATTAACTTTGAAGGTTTTAAAATGTCGATGTCGTGCTTTATATTAATTGTTGTTCGAACCATTGAATAAATTGCCCAGAGTGAAGATGGTTTCATTGTTTGAGATAACTCATCAAAGTATGATAAAACAACATTTTCTGAAAACGATTTAACTTTATGCATCATTCTTCAGTCCATAAATTTTCTATATGCATCCTCGTATCGATCCCGAGATTTAATCGGCAGCAAATTATGAGCAGCTTGTTTCGCTTTTTCAACAATTTCGGGCGGCGGAGAGGCTTTTTCTATTTCACTATCACCGGCCATTATTTTAATTGTTTTAATTGAAAAAAATAGATTGTTTAAGTGTTAGTTTGACGTTTAATATTTTTTTGACAAATAACGGAATGAATAGGATGGTTGCGACGTGGTAATTACTACGTGGTAATTTATACTTACATTGAATTGAAAAATTCACTATGTTTTTACCACACTTAGACTATGTAAAAATGTTATACAACTTGTTATTCACAGTAATATAAATTTATACACATACCACGACTTAAGTTTCGACGTTTGACGGTCATTTTCAAGTGAAAATGACTTGAATGTGTATATGTGAATATGTATAACATTTTTACATAGTCTAAGTGTGGTAAAAACATAGTGAATTTTTCAATTCAATGTAATAACGGGATGTATTGGGTTGCTTTATTAAACGATAGTAGCATCTCTCAACTAATCAACGAATCGTAAACCAAACGCACTAGTGTGTTATGGAATCATTAAATAACATTAATCACGGTCTGTTACATACGTGTGTTGTAAGATGTATTTACATAATCCACGAACTGTACAATATTGGGCAATTATAAGACTGGTCGTAGATAAAATAAATTAATTTTAATTTTCAGATAAATTATTTGAGTAGTGAATAAAAATGTTCTTTACTTACTCTTACTCTTTACTTACTCTTTATTTACTCTTTAGATACTTAGTCTCTGTTTACTTAAGTGCATGTACAGCAGGGATGTTATGGAGCTCCGTAACCGTAACCGAAACTATCGGATATCCGAAATAAAAATCTATCCGTAACCGTAACCGAATCCGATATAAAACTTTCGAATAATTTCGGATAGGGGCGGAGTCTAAAAGGGATGGGACATCAAATGAGAAATGTCGGCTCGCCCGGGCAAAAACAAAATCCTATCATAACAGGATTTCGTTTTTGCCCGGACGAGCCGACAAACTAGATTGCTTATTCATATAACTAGTCAGTCATTGTAGGATTACATTACAATTCTACATTTACGACAACTTGTGTTGTATTGTGTAAATAGTGTTTATATCTGGACAAAATGCGTCCTAAATCTAGTTTAATTTGAACATTTTTTCATCAAATTAATGCAGATTCAGCAAAGTGTATACAGTGTGGTAAAAACTTTTCACGGGAAGGCGGTGGCACTACTTCGCTGGAACTTCATCCTAAATCAAAGCACAATGATAAGTATAAGGAAATGTTGTTACTAGAAAAGGGTAATCAACAAAAACCCCAACAGCTGACACCTTTACAAGAGTGTAAAATACAGATGTCAATAACAGATTGTGTATGGGATGATAGTAATACTAAACAAAAAGAAATTGATCAATTAGTGGCTGAAATGATTGCCTTACAAAGCTTGCCATTTAACTTTGTGGAAGGTGTGGGATTTAAAAGATTAATACAGGCAGCTTTACCACGTTATCATCTAAGAGGTCGGCAGTATTTACTAATTTACTTTGCACTGATATCTACCATAAATTGAAATTAAAGATTTTGGGATTACTCAACCAATTTGAAAAGATATCATTTACTAGATGTTTGGTCTGAGCCCAGTGCAAATGTTTCATTACTGAGTCTTACTGCTCATAGTATCACAAATAAATTTATAATAGAGTGACTATAATACTCAAGTGTGAACAATTGGAAGGTCGGCACACAGGTGAAATTATAGCGAATAATTTTAACAATATTTTGAAAGATTGCGGCTTAAGCACAGAATCAGTTCACTGTATTTTACGCGACAGAGGATCCAATATGATAAAAGCTATGGATATGGCTAATTTCTCTGATGCAAACTGTACTATTCATCAACTACAATTGTGTGTCCGGTCAGCTATGGAAAAAGGAAGAATTTTTGTTGCCAGTGATTACAAAATGCAAAAAAATCGCAACCCACTTCAATCACTCTCTAGTTGCTCAACATGAATTGAAACAAATTCAAATAGAAAGGCTGAACCAATCTAGACTAACAATAAGTATAATTCAGGAATGCTCTACACGGTTAGATTTTTTTATTACAAAATATACACCTACCTATTATGTAACTTCTATATTAATATTTCTTTTGCAATCTTATTTGACACATTTTTTTACAGATGGAATTCGACTTATTATATGATGGAAAGAATATTAAAATTAAAAGACTCTTTAATACTGTATTCGGGCACGTGTGCTATACCAATTCTTACTGCTGATGAATGGCTCAACTTGAAAAAGTGTATTGTAATACTAAAGCCATTCGAAGAAATTACAAAGGAGTTAAGTAGTGCTACTGTAACAATTGCATCAGTAATACCATTAATATATACACTTAAAAACACATTAGAAACGAGACGAGTAAAGAAGACACTTCTGAGAACTTTAAATTCATGATTACGAAAATGATCCAGGACATCAATGTCAGATTTCAGGACATTCAAGATAATAAATTATATACAATCAAGTTCTCAAGCTCAAGTTTTTCAGTGAAATTATGAAGGAACAGTCAGAGATTCTGGGAATACTTGGCTGTTCAGAAATTTCTCATGATGAGGGTCCTTCTTCACCTAAGAGATCACGGAATGAGCTGCCAACAACAAGCTCCAGCAACCATTCATGCATTCAATCCAGTCTAGCTGAAATATTAAGCGTAAGTGACGAGGAAGAGCAAAATATAGATTGTGGTGATGAAGCGCACAATCAATTAATTGTTAAAAAGACATTACCAAATGAATACAATAGAGAGAAAAGGTTGACACTCATTGAAGATCCACTTTTCTGGTGGAAAATGCATACCAAGTACCATAGCTTTAGTAATGAAGTAAGACAGTACCTCACTCCAACTCCTGGAAGTGTACTGAGTGAGCAGCTTTTCAGTGCTACTGGGTTAATTTACGACCCCTTAAGAAATAGACTCTCTGGTGATAAAGCTGCAAAATTACTTTTTGTTAAGTATAATTTACCTTTGCTCAGTTTTGACTATTAAAACTATAATTAAGTGAAAGTTATGTGAATATTTTGTATTAGTTTCATTATTTATAAAATTTATTAAGGAAGATGTTTTTGTTATGTAGCGATAACAGTAAATATGCATATTCCAATTTTAGTTTTTACTCCTTTATACGCAATGACTCTTAAGAATAGTGATTGATATGTTGTAATAATTCCTATAAAGATATTTCAATATCTAATAGAAATGATATAATAGAAAAAACGACTAATTTTGTTTTTGTTCATTATAATTTTGATTTTGCATTTTTACGTAGATAAAACTTAAAAATAATAAGTACTTATGTGACTTATATGATATACGATTGTAGTACATACTTATATTGTAGTACTTACTTGTATGACATATGTAGCACCAAATAATAACATAGAAGTAAATTCAAATTATAGACCAATTAGTATTCTACTTTTACAATTCCTTAGAAATCTAATATCCGTAACCGAAACCGGTATAATATTATTCATATATCCGTATCCATATGCGAAACTTCATATTCATATCTCTGATGTACTGGTGTCCACGCCATCTACTATTGAAGGGAGGAAGATTTCCTTCCATTTCGGATTCGGTCGTTCTGGATCGGAGGCTGTCATTAGTATTGATTTTTTTTACTATTGGCGTGAGTTCAATTCTACCGCCGCAAAAGCCTTTTTGTAAAAACCGTATTTAAGACAATATACAACTTTTAAAATTACATAACTCAAATCATTCGGACGAACAAACCTGATCCTGCACACAGGGTTAGCAAAACTCGATGTCTCAGCTCTATTATAAGAAAACGAAAAACGTTAGGAAAAATCTGAAAAGAGGTTCTTAAATGGGATTGAGTAAGGACCATTTTAAGCCAAATTTACATATTTTTCCATATTTGGAAACTGGAGTAATGACGTCATCGAATTTTGTTTTCCCAGAACCATACCTATTTTTGCATATTTGAAAAAAGCTATTTTTCTGAACAAATTTTGTAATGAAAAAAATTTATATCTTTTCCCGTTAAAAAAATATATGTTATACTATTATATATATATATATATATATATATATATATATATATATATATATATATATATATATATATATATATATATATATATATATATATATATATATATGGGTGGTTGTTAACATTTTTTTCGTCTCAGAAATGCCCTCCCATGGTCCGAAAGTGTTGTAATGGATGAAAAAATATGACGGATAAAGTGACCCGATGGTTCCCTTATCAAAAACCCAATTCTAGAACCCAAAAACCGTTATTCTGCATAAAATTTAAGAATCCGAGGGGCCATCCACTCTTGCAATACATGTTAATATTTAGATGCATTACCGCACATTACTTTGCATTCCTTAGCATTACGTAAGTATTACACTATAGTACACAAAGTACTCTTGCATTCCTTGAATTACTCTTGCATTCCCTGAATTACATGCACATTATATCCGCATTACGGCCGCATTACGGCCACATTATCTCCCCATTACACCCGCATTAGCTCAGCATGCGCCTCGTCATGCGCCGTGCTGCAGTAGGACAGTGAGCTCCTACTAAACTCATAATAGAAAGAAGCCGATGCCATTTGAAATAAAGTAAAATTGGTTTAAAATTAGGTAGTATAATATTAATAATAAAATTTTAACATTTAATAGTAATATATAGTTATATAAAGTTAGCTACCGATTTGCAAAAATATAATATTACATCGGAGTTCCTGGTAGATATCAAATAGTTCTAGAGTACTTTGTGCAAAATTTCGCGCAATAGTTCTGTTTGCAGTTTTCGGTAGAATTCTTAGTTCTATCGAATATCCTTATAATTGTAAAAATCCCAATTTTTCTGTAAAGTTAAAAAAGTCGAAAAGATTTTCTAAAAATTGAGCTTGTCGACCGATGTGTCGAAGGGAAAATGAAAAAATGTAGGGGCGACCGAGCGGCGTTTTGAATGTTTCTGTTTTGTCGGCGAATAGATCGGCTATCTCCGTTATCGGCCGCACGAAAATCCACGCGCATAGCTTGTAGTAAATACTTTTAGTTTGTAAATTTTAGTTAGAAAATGTGCATTATTTCTTACAGTAAACCAACGAATTCACATAGGAAAAGAACTGTTGCGCCATTTTTTTGCACTTCATTCCTGAACTCGATCTTCATTAGTGAACTTTTTTTGAATATCTTTCCAATATTTGACTTCGCAGAAAAATGTTACCAGGATTTTCGATAGAACTCTAAGAGTTCTACTGGAAAATACAAACAGAACTATTGCACGATTTTTCTTCACTTCGCCGCATCGGTGAAGATTAATTTTTGTATATCTTTTCAATTTTTAACTTTGCAGAAAAATAGATAGAACTCTAGGAGCTCTATCAAGAACTGCAAACATAACTGTTGCGCGTTTTTTTTTTAATTTTCATTCAAAACCATGGGTTCCTTATTACTGAAAATATCTTTTGAACCAAGGTTTTGATCAAAAAATGTCAAGGGATGTTCGATAGAACTCTTAGGGTGCTTAGATCGGCGAAAAGAACTGTTTTTGCAAAACTTTTTGCAAAATTGATCAAGTACTCCAGAACTATGGTCGAGGTGCAGTAATATGTCAAAAACCCACAGTTTTTTCTCAAAAGTATTGCTAGCTCATTTTGGGTATTTTCCATTTTTTAGTACTCTACCAGCAATTTCGGTTGCTAACTTCACAGGACTGTGACATATGATTTAATTTTGATAAGCCATACAAAAATGTGAAAAAGTAGTTTAGAGTATTGTAATTTTGTTGTATTTCAATCCAATTTCAATAAATGCATAGAAATTCAACACCTTTGTTATTTAATGACGATACTACTAACGTGATGTCTTCTTCATTACTAGCACTCTTATTTTACAGATTGCACATAGTAATTAGAACATTAGAAATTATTTAATTATTTATAATTTAAATATTTAAAATTTCCTTCCTTTACGTGTGGCATTACTTTGCAGTGCTTAAGCATTTAAAAAATTATCTGACATTACGCGTTACGCTTGTGATTTCTCCCAGTACTTCACATTAGCAAAGAATTAGCATAATTACGTGACATTATTACGCATTACGCTAGTAATTTCCTCGAGTACCTCGAGGATATTGCAACATTTAAAAACGAGGATATTGATATACATTGCAACATTTCAGGGAGTGGATGAACCATTGTCTTATTTCACAAATAAGACATTTTTCACATGAAATTTCATCACTTAATGATTACAAAAACATGAGTCATGAAGATTTTACTAACCTTGGATTCAGATAGACATCAAGTATTGACGATCCGTCTAGAATGAATTCCTTTAAAATCATCATTGAAATAAATAATTTGGCAATGGTTTTATAATAAGAACATCATGAATTCAATATTTTATGACAAAAAGCGTAATTTTTTTTATATGTAAATAAACAACTATACAATGTTTAGATTCATTAAAATTACACAAACATGATATTATAATAGGTTTTTTCTTAATGAAATTTAACTTATTAATAATTAACATACATTTTTTAAAGATATTCTTGCAATAGAGTCTTTATACAATTTATTATATCCTTCTATCAATTGTAATGCGAATTGTCGTTGTTCTGTATCTTTGGTAAAACTATTTTTGTAAGCCTGCACTTACTTAATACCCCTTTCAGCAGTATCATTAACAACTTTGATATTTTTGACGATATTTCTTGCTTCAATGTAATTTTTATTTTTCGTCCAGTGCTTAGGATTATATTTCAAAAATGTTATATCAATTGAAAATCTTTCAAATAGTTCCTTTGATTTCAAATTTATAAAGTGATTAATTTCAATGTCTTTATAATTGACTTTATAATATCTTTAGCTTGGATAACGATTCTCTTATCACATACAAAAGTATCAACCCCATCCAATTTTGCAACCATTCTTTCTATCATTCCAGTAGATATTTCTTCATCAAAAAAAGCTAAAGCAGCGGTTTTTGGTATTAAATACCATAGATGGTTAATAAACTTTTGAAGCGCTATTTTCGATATGTCTGCGTCAATAGACTCATATTTCAGAAGTTGTTTTAAAAATGACAAATCGTTATTTGGGGCCGATGCTGCAATGGGTGATTTGAACCAAACTTTTACATAAATTTTCAAAGAATATATTGCCTTCGACATCCATCTGGCGTGATGCATTGCTCCTGGAGGACGAGAAAGACTTGTGAAAGTTCCAATAATTCTTTGTAGTCATCACTGATACCAGGCATATTCATCATTTTACGAGTAAAAGAATAAATCTCTTGTATATAATCTGTAAGAATACTTTGTATTGTAGGGTCTGCAATGCCACTTTCAAAGCAAGTTCTCCTCAATTGACTCCAATTATTTTTTTTCAAATTTTTCGAATACAGCTCTTTTCTAGATTCATTCTAAATAAATATAAATTCTAAATTAATTCTAGACGGATCGTCAATACTTGATGCCTATCTGACTCCAAGACTAGTAAAATCTTCACGACTCATGTTTTTGTAATCATTAAGTGATGAAATTTCATGTGAATCATTAAGTGATGAAATTTCTTATTTCGAATACTTTGTGTGAAAAATGTTAAAAATTTTGTTCGAGGAGCATATGGAAGGCTGGAATCGCCTGACACGATTATGTGGCTTAGTTTCTCAGTATACCTGATAATGGAGAGCATTTATTGTCAATATTTATGTGCTCCTGATGGTAAAACTGATGTTATATGATTTTTACCGACCCTCAATAAGTTTTGACGGATTCTTCATTTTTAAGCTGAAAAACTATTTTTTTTCATAAATTTAACACTGATTTATTTTATAGTGTTGTGAATTATAAAATGAACAAAGGAGAACAAACATTACAACAGATGTTGAATGTGATGTCCATTTTCACGAATACACAAATTATTTCGCCGTGTTATTTCGTGTTTTTAAATGTTATTACTACCGGTCTTACTTAATTTATTTGATTTAAAAATGTTTACAAAAGAGCTGAAAGCTTTTATTGTCGAAAGTTATTTTCATAATGGTAGATGCCTGAAAAATGGTGGATGCGAATACAGTATCGACCCGTGGATTGAAGAATTTAGGCAACGTTTTCCTATGGCTGTATTTAATAATAATCAGTTTAGAAGGTAGGTATTATGTTCAGTTGTTTGCTTTCGAAGTACTGGTAACATTAACAAGAAGTGGAAGGCCTCGTATTAATAATGAGAATATTGTAAACCATTTACCACTTCAATTAGGAGAATAGTACAACAGTTGTATTTAAGTCGTACTACCACTCACATGATTATTCGTCAAGATCTTCACATGAAACCATATAAGCTGCAAATGTACCACGAACTTTTACCACTCGATTATAATAAAAGACTGGCCTACTGTCGGTGGTTCAATGAAAATATGAACGACGAAGTGTTAAATTTAACATTTTTCACTGATGAAGCCTGGTTTCATCCAAACGGATATATTAATTCCCAAAACATGCGCATGTGGAGTGTTAGCAACTAACATTTTTTTTAGAGAGACACCACTGCATCCAATCAAAGTTGGTATGTGGTTAGCAATGTCAACATGCAGAGTTATTGGTCCAATATTTTTTCTATAGTTATTTAAACACTGCCACTTATAGAGCCACTATTTTGCAACGAAATTCATGATGATGAACTCTACAATGACTTCTTCCAACTACATTCTGCTAGACCGCACATTACCCATGAAACATTAAATTATCTTAAGGAATTCTTTGACGACATAAGCAAAGACCGATTTCCACCACGTTCTTGTGATCTAAATCGTCTGGACTTTTTTCTTTTTCCATATTTAAAAAAATCAGTATTCAGCAGTCCTGTGCATACAGTAGATGATCTGCGAAACAATGTAATAACAAAATGAGAAGAGATAGACAACACAGTATTACAAAATGTGTATACATATATATATATATATATATATATATATATATATATATATGTATATATATATATATATATATATATATATATATATATATATATATTATGATAGAATATACACAATTTTCTCGACGGTTTTCTTGCTCTCCCTCTCCGCCTTCAGGGTCTCCTGAAGCTCCTCAATCTTCTCTTCGCACTTCTTCAGTTTCAGCTTCAACCGATCGTAATTGTTCCGTTTGCCTTTATCTAAACCGGAAATCTTCCTCCTTGGCTTCTCGTCGCCCGCCGACTTCAAGTTGCTCTTGAAATCCTCGATTTCCTCCACGAATTCCACTTTCATTTCATTTTCATCAGCGAGAGAGGCTTTCAAATCTGACAGTTCCTTTTCCAGTTCTTCCTTGGAACTATTACAGACGGAACAGATGCAGTCTTTGGAGAGCACGGAGATAAGCTGCAGCATATCTGTGGCGGAGGAGGATAAGTGGTCTAAGGCTACATTTTTCTCGATGGACAGACGGATCATGTTCTGGGATAGGTTGGAATTTTCCGTTTGCAGGATAGCGATTTCGTCGCAGGCTTTTAGGAATTTCTCTTCTAGACAGTTCACGTCTTCTTTGGATCGTTGGATCGCACTCTTCATCTCCTGAATTATCTGAAATTTAAATAAAATTAGTCCATACAGACAAGATATTTTAATCCTCCAAGACTATTTATCAAACATATACAAAGACTATAACGATTTGTCAGAAATCAGTATAAGAATTAGTAGATATTTGAATCCAGAATATTTAGCAAAGACTACAATGATTTCTCATTATTATATTGCGGCAATGTTCTATTTCTCACCTTAACATCTTCACATCTTTCTCTTTTGATATCCTCCAATTCATCCTTAACTTGGCATTGTTCTTTAACTTGCATCTCCAAATCACTAGAACGTTGCTTCAAAGTGTCCCTTTTCTCTGCAATTTTATCAATCTGATTCTTTAAGATCGTCTCCTCCTCTTTTCCTCTAACCAAAGCGCTTTCTTTCAAACTTAATTGTTGTCTAATACTAATTTCTTCAGTTTTAACCCCTTCGATTTCAGTCCTAATCCTCTTGTTTTCGATGTTGGATCTGGTTAAAGATTCCAGTAGGTAGATATTTTCGTTTCGCAGCTTTTCTAGGTCTTTGAGTTTGTCGTCGTGAACTGCTTTGTTTTTTATTAGGGAATCTTCAAGGTTGTTTAGTTTGGATTTTAAGTTGATATTTTCCGAGGTGGATTCGTCCGTTTTAATTCGAAACGTTTGACTTCTTCTTGGAGTGTTAAGATTTTACTTTCAGATCGTAAAGTTGTGGTTTCCAGCTCGGTTTGTAACTCTTGGCATTTTTTATTCATCGCGGATATCCCTAAATCTTTCTCGTTTATCTCCGTTTAAAACTTGTTAATTCTTCTTCCAGTTTCAACTTTTGATTTCGTTCCTCAGACAATTCCATTTTCGCGTTTTCTTTGCTCTTGACTAATTTTGAAACTTTGTCTAAATGCGATTGCCTTGCTAATTCTAACTCGTGTACTAAATTAGAAATCTTTTCCGAATTAGTTTGAGTAGATTTATGCATAAACTCGTTTTCTCCTTTTAATTCCTGGTAGATTCTTTTTATCGCATCAAAATCGCGTAAACTATTTTCCTTTTCCGCAATCTCTTTCCTTAAGTTTTCGTTTTCTTCGATTAAGTTTGAATATTGGTCCTTAATTTCTTCCAACTTAAACTTCAATTTGCTCATTTCTAAATCTTGCAGCGATGAACCGTTTTCTGTATTTCTATATTCTTGCTCTTCACTTTCCTGGAGAACTGGTTTTTTCATTTCTAATAATTGCAAATTTAAATCCGAATCCCTGACAATTTCTCAGATGCAATCTAAACATATACAAAAACGGACATAATAATACAATCTAACAATAAAACTTACTGGCTAGACAAAACTGTTTAAATATATCCAGCCTTAATTCAACTAGTTCTCTTGAATCTAGTTCTATTCATTTGAATATTTGTTGTACCTATGCGAATTCTGCTTGTAGAGGGGAATGTGCGTTACACAAATTTAGACCGCCAATCCTCCAGCACTCCTCACTGTCGCTGTTCTTGTTCACGTTGAAGCTAGTACTGCCACAGACTAAACTGCCCTATTTTCTGAACAGCCGATGAGGTCCCATCGCCTAATGTATAAACAGGTTTTAATTAAAAAAGTTAGTTTTAGTTAATAAAATGTTGAAACAATGGTTGCAGAGTACATTAAATCCGCTATAAATTCTCGATAGTTTCTAAGAAGATGGTTTGATCTTCATAAAACAAAATTCTTTTGTTTTTTCTAATTAGAAATAATAAGTTTTGAAAAGAAAAGATTAATTTCAATCTGGTTATTGCCAAATCGTTAGTATAAGTAGTCATTGTGAAAGAATTTTTTGTCGCAGATTAGATTAAAGCCGTGATAAAGTCTCCATAGTTTCTAAGAAGTTAGTTTTATCTACATAAAATAAAAGGCCCTTGTTTTTTTTTTAATTAGAAAGATTATGTTTTGTAAAAAAAATAATTTCAATCTAGTTATTGTCAACTAGACTAGCACTAGTTTAAGTGCTAGACTAATTAGTCATTTTGATAGCATTTTTTGTTGCAGATTAGATTAAAGCCGTGAAAAGACTCGATAGTTACTAAATAGATAGTATAAACTAATAATCTACATAAAATACAATTTTCTTGAAAGGAGAGAAGGTTGATGGAAGAACATGGGAATGAAGTCATCGAGAATAAAAGATCTTGAGATATTTGTGAACTTGTAGAAAGTTATAGATCGAGTTCTATGACTTGAATTGTTAAACTAGATCTAGTCTCGTCTATTTGTTATTTAGCATTTATTAAGTTGTAACAAATATTTTTAGAAAACCAGCACGCAGTTAATAAACTTTACGATCCTTTCCTTGTTATCTAAAACGATTTACCTTCACACAAAAACAGATTTTCCTGTGCGGAGATAGCAACTCCCACCGGGCGCGTCCCCAGGTCGGATAGGGAAATGCTCGGCAGATATGCTGGGTAGGTGGAAAATAAAATACCACCCGCGGACCAAACAAAACACCAGCGACAGTACTAAGATTTGGCAGTTGGTAACAGCACCTGTTCCCTATGTTAAGGGCGGTTGTTTAAAGATGGAAAACTATAATCCCTTCAGAAGGCAACGGGAAACCACTGAAGCAATATTCCACGAAAAGTCACATGGAAGTTACAACTAACACACGGTCCTCAGTCTCCGGCTCATGGAGGGTGCTAAGAATTCCCGGAGGTAAAACAAAAAACACATTCAAATCAGGACATGGAATGTCCGCAACCTTTACGAAGCAGGTAAACTCGCAAACACCATCCGAGAAATTAAAAGATTACACATTGATATTCTTGGAGTATGCGAAACATTCTGGTCAGGTTCAGGTAAATTTTCAATCTAGAAAACAAAACTATAAATGTCATCCTAATCAACGAGTAGCCACTGTGATATGTATCTTGTGTGAAAACTATTATCATAAGAGGGACTTTAGTAAGTTAAATGACACAAAAATCTTAAGTGATGCCCTCGTAATCTGTAAAGACCACGTGGATGTCGACATAACCCAAAAACTGAATACCGAAATTCTAAATTACGATGCAAGATTCATAATTTCTCAAATTAAATTACAACAGAAAGAAGATCTTATAAACGAAATCACAAATATTAGCACAACTGAGCAAGAGTGCAATGAACTGGAAATTTTAAGGTTAAAAAATAATCTACTGGAACAACTAATCAAAGAATTAATGGATAAAAATAAACTTTTAAAAGAATTAATGTCTAAAGAAAAAGAGAGTAAGTATACAGCCAAGAAAAAATACAAGAAACTTTAACAATTTTGAAACAAAATGCCAAGCAGTTCACACATACTCAAATGAAACAACCAAAACTCATAGCATTATATACAGAAATATACAAATAATATACAAATAACAACAGAAATATACAAATATATAAGAGACAATAAAAACAGAATCTTTGTTGGATATCAATATTGCAGAGTCTTTGATGACTTTAACATGAAACCTTGATTAAAGTGTGGAAGGTATGGACATAATACTAAAAAATGTGTTAATAAAAATACTTGCATGAATTGTTATGGGTCCCACACAACGGCCAGTTGTAATGAAACAGATAATCCTGAGTCTGTAAACTGCATATTCAGTAATAATAAATATAGCACCAAATATGAGAAAACCATTTTGCTATAGACAGTGAAAACTGCAGTATTTTAAAACATAAAATAAAAAAATACATAGACATGACAGACTATCCCATGCAGCCTGTGATTCCTCCCTACATTGTTAGGACAGGAGGTGCGAGAAAATGTATAAAGATGACTGCTAATAGTGCATCACAACAATCAGTTAGTGAAAATACATCTAAGTCTACTAAAATATCTCAGGTATTTGAATATGAATCAAGATCTTGACTTTGCTGAAATTGCACAGACTGAACAAGCTTTTTCTGATGTGCAGGCCATAAACTGTAATTGTAATGAAAATAGTAAGTTAATACTACACGTGAATATTAGAAGCTTAAATGCTAATTTTGAAAAATTACGGTTGTTTATTGCAAGTTTTACTTAAGGATAAAAACTCGGAAAATATATATCACAATTTGGATATCACAATATACAAATTATACAAAAAGGTTTAGCTTGATGCTTCAAAGTTTCTTACTTGGTTTATGAATTCAGCAACGCTGTAAAAGGCATGTTTATGTAGGAATGATTTTAATTTTGTTTTAAAGTTATTTATGGTTAGCGTTGTCATTAAGTGCGGCATTTTGTTATATAAATCGATACCTGATTTGTAAGGTGCTATTTTAAAATAAGTATGTTTAAAATTATATGTAACTAATTTTCCGTTATTTCGTGTCGCGTAGCCGTCAACGTCGCTATATTTTACAAATTTGACTTTATTGCTGTGAATAAAACAAAGTATTTTTAGAATGTATATACATGGTAGTGTTAATATTTTATATTCAATAAATGTGTTTTTACAAGTTTCGACGTAATTCAAATTAAACATTAATCGAATCATGCGCTTTTGAGTTACAAATAATCTGCTGGAACCATTAGATAATCCCCACACTTTTATATTGTAACATAGATGTGAGTATACTACAGCATAATAAGTAGCACAATATAGTTAAAATAGAATCAAGGTTTAGTTCATTTTTGAGTCGTGATATTAAATAATATGATTTATTTACTTTACCACAGCTTCTTCCACTGTAAATACTGGTCAATTATTATCCCCAGGTATTTCATGGTTTCAGATGTCTCTATCAACTTATTATTAAAAGTAAAAGTAATGGATTCATTCTTTTTATAGATGATTGACAAATTCATAATTTCTGTTTTTTCAACATTAATAATTAATTTATTTAGTTTACACCATTTATTAAATTAAGACATGACTGAAAATATTCTGCTTTTAGCCTCATCTAATGTCTCAGCAGAAACTAAGATCGCAGTATCGTCTGCATATATAAAGACCTCTCCGTCAGTTATGTGATTCGGTAAATCATTTACAAAAAGTAAAAATATCAGTGGACCTAGTATACTCCCTTGAGGAGTCCCCATATTCATTATAAATATGTCTGAGAGTGATTCCTTATATTTTACTGTATATTCTCTTTCGCTGAGATATGATGTAATCCAGTCATTTATGAGGTTTCGAAAGCCTATATTTAATAATGTAGTACGCAATAAATCGATATCAATAGTGTCAAACGCCTTTTTTAAATCAAATAAAATGATAAATGTTTGTTTCTTGTTATCTAAATTGTTTAAACATGATTGTACTAAATTTATGCACGCTGTCTCTGTAGACCTACCGTGGCGGAAACCAAATTATTTATCATTCAATATATTATATTTTTCAAGAAAGCAAAATATTCTTTTACACATATTTTTTTCAATAATTTTGGAGAAGATACTTAGTAAACAAATCGGTCGATAGTTGGTTATATCTGTATCATCCCCTTTTTTAAATAGCGGTATTATTTGTCCGATCTTCAACGGCTTGGGGTATTTGCCCTGTGAAACTGAGATATTAATTATATTACATAAGAAAGGTGCAATGATATCTGCATTCGATTTAACTAATTTAACCGGAATTTCGTCAAGGCCCGAGGAATTAGTGTTTCGTAGGGATAGTATAACAGAAATTATTTCACTCTCAGATACTGGGGTAAAGCAAAATGTGTTGTAGTGATACTGTGTGTTATCGAGAGGAGTATTATTAGTACTATTTGAGAAAATATTTAGGTCCTTGATCGATTGTTCAAAAAATGTCGCGAACTTATTGGAATCTTCATAATTACTCTTACAGATTTCCACATTACATTGTTTTTTGTTTTTATATTGAACTAGATTCCACAATGTTTTAACTTTGTTATCTGCATTAAGTATATATTTTGCAGCATGTTGTTTTTTTTCTAAAATAATTAACTGATTAAGAGTTTTTTTTTAGTTTTGCATTTTACTGCTAAGTCATCTCTACCTGATAATTTAACACTAAAATCTAAGTTTTTAATTTCATCATATAGCGTTTGAACTTCTGCTGAAAATTTGATTTTTTGGCGTTCAAGGTTACGAACGGATACCAGTCTTTTCTTCTTTGGTGGAAAAACCACTTCGAAACTCTACTTAAACTGTTTATAGAAGTAATCAAATACGAAATTAATATCATTATTGTATGACCAATTAATAAACTCGCTGTTTCACTAATTCACTAATTTTGTTAGGTGAGATGACACGAACAATTTCATAGGTCGGCTTTTTTTGAATAGGCAATTGTAGTTCTATATGCGCTGTTTGTGCAAAATGATCAGACAACCCAGGATTGAAATTGTTTGCAGATTTCATAATATCAATGTTATTGGTAATTAAATAATCAATCGATGTCATTGATACTGTATTTAAATTTGGAAATTTCTGAATTCGAGTGACATCCTTTAAAGAAAGAAATAAATTATGTTCCAATAACAAGTCATTTAGGGAATCTGTCATTTTATTTTTAATTAGATTGTCTTTATTCTAGTCCCCGCAGATGATAACAGTTTCAAATTGTTGATTTACTATATCTAATAGACGATTAAGTTGATTAAAAAATAGATCGGTTATATCACAAGAATTATTAGGTGGTCTATAAATTGCAATAATACAAGTTTTCATGCCCACTGATATTCCACAGCACTCAATGACGTTTTCGATAGCTAGATTCTTTATAATTTTTAATAATTTGATTTGTTGTAAAATATTATGTTTTATAAATATTGCAGTTCCACCGTGTTTACTCGTTTGTCTAGAGAAGTGAGCTATCAATTCGTATCTTAAAAGCATCAAGCTGAGTTTCATCCAGCCAGGTTTCGGTGAAACATAAAATATTAAATTTAAAATTATTACATAGTACATCAATTAAATTTGATTTGTGAAAAATTGACCGTATATTAATATGAAATAGGTTTATCGTTAACAACAACAGTGTTTAGTTTTAATATCTTGAAGTCCACTGCTGCATGTTTCCACCTCGCTTTTCTCGGTACGACGAATTCCATTTGCGACGGTTGTTCGATCGAAATAACTGCACTTTTATTCCTTCGCACCAGAAATTTTCATTTAAAATAGTTTCCGCCTCATTTTTCGGAACGGAGACTTTGAAGCTGGAGTGGTACTCAGCGCTATTTAATTTATTGACGTCAAATGGTCGTGAAGGTAGTTTTTTATTCAGATAATCAAGTACTTACAGTACTTATAAGTTATCCTCGTTTGTATTTGCGTGTAAGTTAGAAACGTAAATTATTGTCATTGGAGCTGCAGAGACGATTTCATTCTCTTCGGGTTTCTTAACTCCCGTTATAGTATTTGAGGTCTTTGAGTCTGTTACTGTTAATTTGGTATTACTGGACCAAATAACAGCTTCCTTAGCATTGGCTACGTTTTGTGAAGATAACAAAGCATTTTTGCTGGAGTAAATATTTGTGGTTTTTGTTTTTAATTTTTTATTTTCATTCGTAAGACCTTGTCTGGGATTAATCGAGGCTGAGGTGATAGTATGCGGTTGATTTGCAAATTTTAAAGGAGATGTATTTGTAACTTTTAAAGGAAATGTGTTGGTTTGAGAATTACAAGCATCTTTTTCAAGTACCTGGATTTTGAAAATGGATTGGAAACTGGATTTTTAGTAGAGCGTACTTATCTTCCATTTTAGACACAAGATTATATAACAGTTTGTTTTCGCTTGTGAGGTGTTCATTTTGTTTAATTAGGTCTCTAATTAAGGAATCGCTTTTATTTACCTCCATTTCTATCACTGTCTCATTTGACGTATTTAATAAGTCGTCCATATTTAAAACGTTTTCTGCGGGTTCACAACATTTTATATGATTTTCATCAATCGTTATTATATCACTATAATATTTAACGCACCCAGGGTAGTAGGGAAATATGATTCGTTCTGGACCCACCACAACCACCGACCTTAAAATTACAGATTCCAGTAAAAATTCAAAAAATTACAGATTCTTGTAATTCAATTGCCCCTACTATACCATAGATGGCGCTTTAAAAAATTAAAAAAATTACAGATTCCTGTAATTCAATTTTCCCTACTACATCACAGATGACGCTTTACAGATTCCTACAATTAAATTACAAGTTTTCTTGTGCATTTGGTTGCCTAAGACTATTTAGTGGATTATAGGATTAAATACTGAACTACTAGGTTGAGTTCTGTATCCCCCTTTTATATAGATTAGTTAATACCACCACCAGTCACACTAAATTTTCCTTCCTCGAAAAAGCAATTCCGCATTCCTGAATAGTATTTATTGTCGCAATTAAAATTTAAAATAACATAAAATTAATTATTCTCATTAAAAGTGAATGTGCACTTCAATGCAATGTGCACGAAAAAATCAATTCTCCCCGTTATAATTGATTAGTTTTATATAATACCACCAGACTAGATAAGGTCAGACTAAATTACCCATCCTGGAACGGGACTGGATCAGATAACACCAGACTTGATTAGTTAATACCACCAGACTAGACAAGGTTAGACTAAATTAGCAAATCCACATTATTAAAACTGAATAGTGTTTATTATCGCAATTAAAATTTAAAATCACATATCAAATTAATTATTCACCTTCAATAAATTCACTTTCACATTAGAATCCGCATTCCTAGAACTGGTTTATTGTCGCAATTAAATGCAATGCTGCAAATAGTGTTTATTAAGTAAATGTTTTTCAACCGTGACGTTTTTAATGCATGAAACTTCGTATATAAGAACCGAGCTGAGAGCTATAAAATATCATTCGACAACGAATCGTCATCGTAGATTCAAGTTTTTAAAAAATGTTTTCTTGCGCCCAATGCGGAAAAGTGTTCAGAAGGAACCTAAAATATATTATAAATATCCAATTCACAAGTTAATTTAATTTATAGGGGTTAAAATGTATTATAAATGTGACGTTTGTAATGCTCAATTCACAAGAGAGGATAGTTACAAACGTCACAAGAAACAACAACACAACACCGATAAATCTACTACCTCGAAGAGACCCCTAGATGTTGACGATTCACCCTCCACCTCGAAGAAGGTTAAATTGGATTATACTTGACTCTGGTTGCGAATTGTTGATAACATATCTTGCAGTGATGGGTCGAAGGAGTCGCATACCCTTCGACCCATCACTGCGAGATATGTTATCAGCAATTCGCAACCAGAGTCAAGTACGCTAGACATCTGCGGTCGCAAAAATATCTTCAGGTGGCGGTGAAGCCGTTCAAACAAAATGTTATAGAAGTTTGTTCCAGTTTCAAGAACAGAGTGGCAAGTTATAGGATTAATGGATCGGGTATAGATATATATAATTGTATTAGTAAATTAAAGGACACTGGCACAAGGACGCGGGCGAATTGAAATCATTCAATACAAAGTATCGCGAGATAACACCTAGAATGAGTAACTTTATAGAAATTTATGATAATATGTGTGCTACAATTAAAACAAAATGTGATGAGTTTCAGGAGAAAGATTCGGGTTGGTCACTTAGGGAGATTTCTCATTTAGAAATTAATCTAAATAAATATAAACCAATACGTGGGTCATCATTTATTGAACTGCCGAAAGAGATTAGGGACCGGAAAGCGTGTATCAATGTTCAAAACGAGGACGAGTTTTGTTTTTTAAGGAGCATTGTATCCGCATTACACCCCGCGAATACGCATTCAGATCGCCTGGCATTATACCCTCACTTTTCTCAAATTTTAAATTACGATGGACTAGAATTTCCACTTAAAATTAAGGACATTTCAAAATTTGAACAGGCGAATAATATTAGCATTAACGTTTATGGTTTAGAGTTTAATTTTAAATCTAAACAGCATGACGTTGTAGGACAAATTTTTCATACTAACGACACTTGGGTAAGACATGTAAATTTGTTATATTTAGAAGAGGGGGTTAAAGGTCATTATGTATGGATAAAAGATATGCCGAGACTTGTAAGAAGTCAAATATCATCGCGTCACGATAAAAAATATCTATGTGATGGCTGTATAACCTTTTTCTCAGACGAGTCGTCTTTTAAACAACATAAATTGAATGACTGCAACAAAATTTACACTATTATGCCGACAAAAGACACTGTTATAGATAAGAGAGGTGTAATGATCCCGGGGGATATATTAAAATTCCAAAATTATGATAGAAAAATGCGTATACCCTTTGTTTTATACGCAGATTTTGAATCAATTTTAAAACCGATAGATACATGTTCGCCAAACCCCTACAATAGTTGTACCAACCAAACACTTATACACGTACCGTACAGTTTTGCCTATAATATAAAATATTCATTCAATGATTCATTGAGAAAATTCGTCACTTATACTGGAGAAGATTGCCCGAAATTATTTTACGAAAACCTCTGTGCAGGTGTTAAGGAAATATATAGGAATCATTTAAGCGTTACACTTCCAATGATTAAATTAACTGCAGATGAGCAAAAATCCTACGATACGGCCACTTCTTGTCATATATGTAATAAATTATTACAAGTACCAGACAAAGTCGCCGATCATGATCATTTACCGGGTAAATTTCGGGGAGCTGCCCACTCAAATTGTAATTTAAATTATAAAATTCCGAAAATGATTCCTGTGTTCTTCCACAATTATGATGCGCATTTATTTGTTAAAGAGTTTGGCTGCGATGAGGAAAAAATCGATATCATTGCCCAAAATAAGGAGAAATATATTTCAATCACCAAAAATCTACGGGTCGGTGAATATGTAGATAAAAACGGGGTGGAAAATAAAATTTACATAAAACTGAGATTTGTCGATTCATTCAGATTTATGGCTAGTTCTTTGGAGAAACTAGCGAATAATTTGAGCGATGAACAATGCATAGAGGTTAGAAAATTTTACCCTGACAATGAGCATTTTATTTTATTACTACAAAAAGGTGTTTTTCCATATAAACACATGGACTCGTTTGAAAGGTTGACCGGGACATCTATCCCGCAAAAGGACCGTTTTAACGACTACCTAAATAATCATATCATCACCGACAAAAAATACAATTTTGCACAGACCGTTTGGAATACTTTTAATTGTCGAAATTTAAAAGATTACTCCGACGTATATTTAAAGACTGACGTATTACTATTGACGCACATTTTTGAACAATTTCGCAATGTGTGCACCACAACATATCAGCTCGATCCGGCCCATTATTATACGGCCCCTGGACTAAGCTTGGATGCAATGTTGAAAATAACGGATATAAATTTAGAACTTTTCACCGACATCGACATGCACCATTTCATCTCCAAAGGCATTAGAGGAGGTATTTGTCAAGCCTCGCTGAGATACGCTAAGGCGAATAACAAATACTTATCCGAGTATAATTCGAACCAACCCAGTACATATTTAGCGTACTGGGATGCGAATAATTTGTATGGCTGGGCACTTTCCCAACTAATGCCTTACGGTGGATTTAAATGGTTGACGGAGACTGAAATCTCAAACTTTGACGTGACAGAAATAAGTGTTGATTCACCTTTTGGTTATTTTATCGAAGCGGACATCGAGTATCCTGAATTGTTACATTCCCCACATAACGATTTACCATTTCTGGCCGAAAGTATGATTCCTCCAAAATCAAAATTTAGTAATAAAAAACTCATTCCAAATTTATATAATAAAGAAAAGTATATTGTTCATTATCGAAATTTAAAGCAGGCAATAAATCATGGTCTCAAAATTACAAAAATTCATAGAATTTCAGTAATCAAATTGGCTAAAACAATACATTGATTTGAATACAACTTTACGGCAGGCGGCTAAAAATGATTTTGAAAAAGACTTTTTTAAATTAATGAATAATTGCGTATTCAAATACCAACAAATATTTGTTATAAAATTTGCCAACAAAACGATGGAAAATGTAGACAAACGCGTGGATGTTAAACTTATCAATCATTGGGAAAATATTAGCCGTAAGCCGAAAACCGAATATGAAAAGTGTTTCAACATTCACCGAAAATTTAATCGCGATTCAATTTGAAAAATGTTCTATATAATAAACCGATTTATGTGGGGTTTTCCGTCTTAGAGTTGTCGAAATTATTAATGTATGAATTTTATTATGATTTTTTGAAACCCCGATATGGTGATAAAATTGCTCTATGCTCATGCTCATGCTCATGCTCATGCTGTTTTATCTCATTAATTGAAACTGATGATATTTATGTAGATATTAAAGAGAGCATTGAAAAATTTGATACGAGTAATTTCGGGGATGCTAACGTTTACAACATGCCATTAAAAAATAAGGCTGTTTTAGTTTAATGAAAGATAAGTTAGGGGGTAAGATTATGTATGAATTTATTGCCTTACGACCTAAAATGTACACGTATTGTACGGAAGAGGATAAAGTGAATTGGTTTAAAAAAGCGAAAGGCGCTAAGAGGTGTGTAGTGGATAAAGATATTACTGGAGCCGATTACAAGAAGTGCATGTTTAGCGGTGAATTGTTATACCGGCGACAGAATATTTTTAGAAGCTATAAACACACTATCTTTACAATACAGCAAAATAAAATCGCACTGAGCAGTAATGATGACAAAAGATCTATCTGTTCAGACGGTTTTAAAACTTTAGCTTATGGTCATCATATTTATATTTATTTTATCCATATTATTACTGTCGCTTTAACTTATACCCTAGAGATAATAGTTTATTTTTTAGAGCGGTTGTTAACACTTTACGAGCTAAATGATGACTGATTGAATTATGTCTTGTAACGTCTACTTTTATATGGTTACTATAGAAATTAATCCCCATTTCTCTCTCTTACTTAATACTCTTCAACTATAAACGCACTAGTATTTTTTCACCTCTAAAATTCACAGGTCGACCGGCTTGATCGAGGATTGTCAATGTGATGTTATCTATTGCTCGAGCGTTTATTGGTAGATAAATAATATTTCGTGGTTCAATATTTATTGCAAAACCTGGATCAACACTAGGTGAGAATTCAAATATAGTATGTGATAATGTATTACCGTAATAAGCGCCGTGTACAATGTTACACTCAACTCGAATACTATTAACTTTTATAATATCTACCGGTAAATCTGATTCGTGTAATTGATTAGACACCAACTATCTTTTAGAAAAGCCTAACAATCCCCCTATTGTGTAACTATCAGAGAAATCAATATCGTAATTACTCTTTATTTCACACTTTAGCGTATTATTGTTTGGTTTAATTGATAGCACCTTATCACGCTCAACCTTATCGTTAAGGGTAGCTTCAATCAGCTGATTTTGTAAATAGAGTTCAATGTCAGTTATCTCATACGAACCAGCCGGTATTTTAATCTGCTTTCCACTGTCGTACTTAAACAGATTATTACTATTTTCTTCAATATTCGGAATAGTATTGTATGTGTAAAATCCAACAAGTCCTAGGCAATAAAACGTGCCAGGGTTCAGTTCTATCGGCGGGTAATAATTCACAGACAGCACATTTGTATTACTTTGCAGTGTGAATGTCTGAGACATGACTGATGAATTTATATTGCTGTAACTGACTTTATTCCGCTAAAAATTGCAGACATAAATGTCCACAATTGTAACTATTAAATTTCTGATATCTATCATGATTATATACTATTTCACTCCCACGAAAATATTTTAACAACTCCGCGGGCGGTTGTAGATCACCGAAACTGTCAAAGTATGTAACTAAATTTCCACGCTTTCTATACGCTACCCAATGACTGCCCACTCCTTTAACAGAATCTAAATTTATTACTGCACACTCGTTACGGAAGGTTATCAAAATACACCACAAAAATGCATAATGTGTTCTCGTGAAGCATAGTTTTGAATATCTATATCAGTGAGCGGACGTCGAGGTAGCTTACTTAGTAGTTTTTTGGGGACTGCTTTAAATACAAACCCAAACCCTTTCGATATGGTTTGAGATATAGTCCACTTCCACTTTTACCTATTGCAATTGCTTCCATTGTCTTGTTATGTCGCTCTGATTCGGCCAATTTATTTCTAGCATCTTTGGAAGCGTTGAGATTCCTATAATGATACAACACCAAGACATTTACACTTGTCCGAGTGAAAGTTATATTTATGTGAGCGGAACCGTTAAATTTCCGGCGCTGATTCCACCTGAAACTGTACACAACTTCAAGTGTGTGAAAAATGCGTATGCGTTTTTGTTTGATGAAATCCGTTATGAATTGAATGGAGTTGAAGTGGACAAGAATCGTGATGTAGGAATCACAAGCACGATAAAGGGGCTACTCTCCAACACTAAGCGAGATCAGCATATACTTGATATTTGCGGTTGGGCAGAGAATCCTGCAACTGTTACATACTTTGATGATAACAAAAAGTTCTATGCTCTAATTCCATTGAAATATTTATTGGGTTTTGCTGAGGATTATACGAAAATATTAATTAATGTGAAGCAGGAATTAATACTACTACGAGCTAGAAATGACGTGAACTGTTACAAAGGGGACGCAAATATAACGTTCGATATTGATAAAATTTACTGGCGAATTCCTCATCTCCAACTCAACGACTGGTGGTGGTATTAACTAATCTATATAAAAGGGCGATACAGAACTCAACCTAGTAGTTCAGTATTTAATCCTATAATCTACTAAATAGTCTTAGGCAACCAAATGCACAAGAAAACTTGTAATTTAATTGTAGGAATCTGCAAAGCGTCATCTGTGATGTAGTAGGAAAAATTGAATTACAGGAATCTGTAATTTTTTTAATTTTTTACAGGAATCTTTAAAGCGCCATCTGTGATATAGTGGGCGGAATTGAATTACAGGAATCTGTAATTTTTTGAATTTTTTTTTACTGGAATCTGTAAAGCGCCATCTGATATATAGTAGGGGAAATTGAATTACAGGAATCTGTAATTTTTTGAATTTTTTACAGAAATCTGTAAAGCGCCATCTGTGATATAGTAAGGGAAATTGAATTACAGGAATCTGTATTTTTTGAAATTTTTACAGGAATCTGTAATTTCAAGGTCGGTGGTTGTGGTGGGTCCAGAACGAATCATATTTCCCTACTCAGGGTGCATCACAATACCACAGTTTATACATTTTAGTCTAGAAATTGGCATTGTCTTGCACTTTTTACACTTTTTTGCTGTAGCACTCGCATTCACATCTGTATTGGCCGTCATCTTTTTCGATGAATCACTTAGTAATACGAGAAATGAGATTATATTATTACCTAAGGTTAACTTAGAATTTGGTAAGAAGAACAGTTTTTACGCAACAACAATGACTTTTAAGAACAACAAATGTCTTTTCAATGACAACAAATTATTTTTTCTTTTATCTAGCCAGATCTATGTACAGGTATTATCAAATACCTCTGTAGGAATTTTACAATGTAAATCGTGTAAATTATCTGATTTAAATAAATAAATAAATAAGCAAAATATATTTCTCAGATAATGATACTGATAGACATAGAAGAGGTTTTGGTATAATTGTATCAAACTACATAGCTGATTCTATAACTGCTTTTACAGAATGCTACAACTTCGGAATCTAGTCAGGATGAAATAGAAGAATTTTATTCCCAAATCTCCGAATTATTACAACACACAAAATCGCACGAACTGACCATGATTATAGGGGACTTAACGCAAAAGTTGTATCTGATGGAATAGTTGGTGCGTTTGGACTACGAGATAGAAACGAAAGAGGATACATATTAATACAATTCTGTCAGCAAAAGAACTTCAAAATAATACTTGGTTCCGCTTTCCGCGGAATCCTATAGAAGACTATACACCTGGAAATCTCCACAAGACAACCAACAACATATCGTACTTAACCAAATTGATTACATACTAATAAATAAAAGATTTGCTTCAGCAATAATCAGCGCATGCACATATCCAGGAGCTGATGTGCCTTCAGATCACACCCTACTGAAAGCGAAACTCAGAACTAAGATTACATCAGAACGCAAAACACCACCAAATAAAAAAAATGATCTAGAACTACTGAAAAATCCAAATATTCAACAAAATATTTCAAGGAAAATCAACAAATTGAACGAGCTTGATTGTCAGAACATAAGCCATCTGGAATTGTGGAGTCAAACAGCCGAAATTTTAAAAAACTATCAAAAGAACCCCCTACTAGAAGATATCAACCTAAAACCTAAATGGATAACTGAAATCCTTGAATTAATGGATGAAAGACGATTCTACAAGAACAAAGATGGTGCAAGGTACTGCACCATCAGTATAAATCATCAGCATAAAAGTCTGCAAAGAATCACGAGATCCAAAATTCAACAAGCAAAAAACACCTCGCTGGAACAGAATGATCTGAGATAGAAAGGCTCCCAAAAGTTGCGCGATTATTTTAACTTACACAAAATATAAAAGAGGCATCAGGCATATACAAGAAGAAACCACGAATATGCTATTCGATAACTACAACAAATTGATAACTGATGCTGAAGAGAAGTCTGATGTTTGGGTGCACTACATAAACAAGCTATTTGATGATTCATCAAAAACTATCAACATGGGCAACCAAAGTCAACAAAACTGGATAGGTCTTCCAGTAACTAAGGAAAAAATTCAGCATGCAATCAAATCAGCGAAGAATAAGAAAGCAGTCGGACCAGATAAAATGCCATCCGGAATCATCAAACTGTTTGACTTTGAAAACCTTACTATCCTCGAAAAGATCTTTAGTGGTATCTACGATACAGGTCTATATCAAAATGAATGACTGAAATCTACTCTCATTGTATTACCAAAGTGTAATAACGCAAAAAAATATAGTGTAATGGGTTTAGGTGTTAATCAGTCTAATGATTCACATGTTGAAAATATTTCTTAAAATACTACATAATCGTTTATTCAAAAAATGCGAAGAAATGATGGGAAGAACACAGTTTGGATTCAGAGAGAATATGGGGACAAGCAAAGCTCTATTCAGCCTTCAAGTTCTGGTCCAAATTGTAAAGACGTTCAAAAAGATGTCTGCTTTTGTTTTATCGATTTTGAAAAAGCACTTGATCGCGTACAACATTATAAACTCAGCACGATCTTGAGAAATATAGGTGTCGACAACAAAGACGTACGTCTTATCAAAAACCTACACTGGAATCAAAAAGCTGACAATCTAAAATCTGACAATCAACAGAGGTGTTGGTCAAGAATGCATACTCTCATCTTCTGTTCAATATCTACTCTGAAGAATTTTTTAAAGAAGCTACAAACTTTATAGACAAAGACATAAGGGCAAATGGTGTTTACAATAATACTATTTGATACGCTGACGACACAACATTGATAGCGGATAATATAGAAGACTTACAATGTTTGGTAAATAGAGTAAATGAAGAAAGTAAAAAGCGGACCTAACTATGAACATCAAGAAAACCAAATTCATGATCATCAGTAAAAATCGTCTGCCATATACTGATGCTGTAATTACAGAGGAAAACAAGACTATCGAACGCGAATCTAATTTCAAATACCTAGGCTGCTGGCTTCATGAAGAAAGGAATTCTGATAAAGATATAAGATGTAGGATAGAGATGACCAGATCTTCTTTCTGGAAACTCAAAAAGTGATCTGCAATAGTACAATCAACATCCATCCTCGTATTCGTTACCTACAATGTTATTTATTGTCCACTCTTTTATATGGCTTGGAGACTTGGACCTTGAAGATTTCCACAATGAACAAAATTGAAGCCTTCAAAATGTGGTGTTACCGTCGTTTGCTGAAAATACCGTGGACGGATAGAGTAACGAATGAAGAAGTACTAAGGAGATTAGGAAAAGGAAGAGAGGTTTTAAAAATGGTTAAAGTAAGAAAGACACAATACCTTGGACATATCATCCATCTGCCTAAATATGAACTGCTGGAACTAATTGTAGAAGAACGAATTGAAGGCAGAAGAGGAATCGGAAGGAAACAAATGTTTTGGTTGAGAGTGCTAGTCCATACTACAAGAGATAGAATGATGTTTAAAAACTTTATATCAAATTTATTGTAATATTAAATGTAATTAAGTAACATTCAAATTTGTATACAACAAATAAAGAGGAAGAAAACAGTTTTGTTTTAGATTTGATCGGTGTCAGGAGCAAAACGGAGTCGTTGGTGGGTATGGTTTCAGCGTCACGTTTTCTAAGAGCGGTTTGTGGCAATTGTATGGATTTCTGCAGCTCCTCGGCGAAGAGCTTGGCGCAATGGACGATTTTGTGGTTTGCATGGGGGGGGGGGGCGAGTTCCGTCTCTGCAACATCTTCTCCACACTCTCCTTCTCCTCCATCGAACACAAAACGACCAACGAAAACAAAAATTTATTTTAAATAATAATTAATTTTAATATATATATTTTTAAATATGAATAATTTTTTGGCTTAAAAATTATTCATACTGATAAAACCTAAAATTCTAGAAAAAGTGGAGATGTTAGAGATGTGAAAATTGTTTTTTAAATTCTCCTGTAAAATTAAAATAGGTGAGATCTAGGTTGAAGGAAAAATTGGAGGACATTAATATGAAAAGAGATGAGAATTTGAAGGACAACAGAGGCGAGACTGTGCAAACCAGACGACACAATTATAAGTACAAATTGGGATTATTTACATTGTTGGCGTCGTTGGCGGCTTCGAGCATTTTCTTGTGTTTATCCAGCTCCTTGTTTGCACAAGGCTGTAAAAGCGGCTCTCAAAAGAAGAAAAATTGACAGCTCTCTTTTTTATCTCAAAGTGGATGGGAGAAATGCTGAGAACCAGAATGGCGGAGGCACAAGTGGGAAGAGACACAATCAATATCTTCACAACTCAAGGGTGCCCACAGGGAGGTGTGTTATCACCACTGATAGCTGAAGCCTGGTAGTTGATGATTAGACCTCGTACCAAATACTTCCATTTCCATGGGAAAATTCTCATTCCCCAAGTATCTTCCAAGCAGAGGTACACGCAATCGAAATATGTGTACAATTTAACCTCGACAGGAATTATCACAAAAAAACAATTGCTATATCATGTCATACATCCAAGCAGTCATCAAGGCCATTAGCTAATAGACCATCAGATCCAAACTGGTATGTGGCTGGATGGGAAAGCTAAACAAGCTTGGCAGAGAAAATAAAGTAACCCTAGACTAGTACGGCACCAGGATACACTGGTATATACGGAAACGAAGAAGCCGAGCACCTAGCAATCAAGGGATCCAGTAATCTCTTTATAGGTCCGGAACCCTTTTGCGATATGAGTGTGAAGACAAACGTTTAGATCAAGAAATAAGAGAACAATTGATGAAAACCTGGAAAGAACTTCCAGGGTTGAGACAATCCGAAGTAATTCTGGGATTTGTTAACCAGAAAAGAACAAAAGCTTGCCTGAAACTAAACAGGAACAAGCTTAGAATTCTCACAGGAGTCCCAACGGGACACTACAGACTTAGAAAACACCTCAAGACAAATACAGATTCTGTGGTTCAGCAGAGGAAAGTCCCATACAGCTGCTCAAAGCAGCGGAGCACTGCTTCGCAAAAGAGAAATGTATCTTGGGGCCCACTGCTTGAACACAGAGAAGTTGGAGTCCTTGAATCCCACCCAGATCCTGAAATTCTTAAAGGAATCAGGACTAACGGAGGCGCTCAAAATGGGTAAGTATTCCAACGTTTTGGGTAAGAGAGTGGGGTACAATAGATCTATGAAGATCGTTGTACAAGTCGTCACCACCATATCTACAATCTACGATCAAGGAGCTGATCAGATTCGCATTGAGGTGTTCCAGCTGAGCGACCTCATCGTCTTAGTTTCATTTTGGCAGCGAGCTCGACGGCTGCCAGCTTGAACCCCTACAATTTCTTATGCAGCTTCGCTATTCCATCTTCATAAACTTGTTTCTAGAAAGGAAACACTAATTATTGAGTAGCAATTACGAAGGATTATCTTAAATTGAACAGTAGTCATATAATCTGGAATAACTTAAACTAAGATCTTGTTGGTCACAGACTAACTCGGTAAGTTTAATTAATCTAACTAAATAAAACTAATGATAGCAATTGTTACCTGTGAATCAAAATCGGAAATTTTAATTTGCGTGACACGTGAATTGCGTGAATTTCCTTATCAGCAGAACTCAAAATATTTTATAATTCTTTAATATCTTCAATCTGTGTCTGATTGTTTTGCATCTGCTAGTTGATTTCTCTCTTGCTGAAACGGCAAGTTTAATTGAAACGGCAAACGGCACTGATTGAAAACAACTAATGATACTATTTGCTAATTCCAGGTGTTTGATTTCTAACTTACTGGTTAAATTGCGTCGTTATTTTTTCGACTTCCATTTGCAAATTTTCGCACAGTTCTTCAGTACTGGCCAACTGATGTTTAACTCTCAACAGCTCTTCGTTGCTTTTACTATTGTGATGGTTTAGTTCAATAATTAGATCTTCTAGGTTAAGTTTTATCCACATTAATGAAACCTTTTCTCATCAACGGTGCCCTCCGTTTTTTCGCTATTAATTGTACTCGCCCACTCCAGCATGGCCTTATGGAATTTCACACTGCTGATATGCTGATATGAAAGTAGATCCCCATTCTGAGGATCCAGAGCTTCACAAGATTGATCAAATCCGTCCTTACAAAACAAAACAGTAATCATTATAGCAGAAAACTTTTTAGAAGAAAATTTTCACACTGCTGCTTAAAAATAGGGGGGCCCTTTTAAAAGTTAGATCAAATAAATTTTAAGGAGGCCCGATGTATCTCAAGGGGACTAATTTGCAAGTTACATGGAATATAAGGGGGGACAATACGTTTGACAAAACTTACACACTTTCAAGTGGTGCAAGTTCTGATTCGGATAACAATAACGTTATACGCAATCAATCAAACAATAGGTTAAAAACCAAAAGCAATGTTCAAACCGTCGCAAATGAACAATAAATAACGAATTAATTTGAGGCAGAATTATTCTTAAGCAGTGATAGCGAAAGTGCTGAAAAGAAGTCGAACAGTTTTAGAAAACAATGTACGTGTTCAAAGGAAATTTAAACTATAATTAAATTTACACAGCATATAATATTACTAATATTACATAGCATGGTAGAAAGCGTATAGTACATGCCGACGAATGGAAATGTATCGTCCATAAACCGAACACCAAAGTTTTAAAAAATTTAAAAAATTGTGAAAAAATGACACATGAAATATTTCAATCATTTCTAAATTGGAACATTGGTATCTGCAAGAGGTATCTTTTTTTCAAATTTGAAGTATATTTGCTTAACAGGTTTTTTCCAAATATCTCGTCTAGACTTTGAAATAGAAAATTGAGACTTGTATCAGCTTATGTAGAATGCTGGTATCTACAAAGAAGTATTCTTTGCGAATTTTGTAGAATTGTTCGGTTTTATCACAAAAGTGAAAAATGTGAAAAGTGATTTTCTTTTTACTTCTTTTAATCCGTATTTTCAATTTACATGGGTTTAAATGGAGAAGGCAGTCGGAGGTTTGGGAAAAATATTACTCCGCAAAAACGCTTCTCTTTGGAAAGCTGAAACTGACAAACTTTCAAGAAAAAAACTGCTCTATTGAATAGTGTTAAACCCATGTTAGGTAAAATACGGAAAGTTGAACAAAAAAAAATAAAGAATTTCAACATATAATGCTTTTAAGAAAAATCTGTTAAATTAAATGCGAAAGAAAATGTTTTTTTTTGCAGGAAAAATGTATGCAAGGGGTAAAAAAAATATCTGTAAATAAGTTTGTAACAACAGCATAACTTTATTATAGAAATAAATATACAAAAAAGTCGGAATAGAGGCACACGACTAATATCACCGTTTCCAGAACTATTTTCACTAATTTGTCCGGAATATTCGACGCTATAATAACTTTTCTCAAACCCAACTCGAAGGGAACACTTGGAAGGAACGGCTTGAAAGGAACTTGGAAATTTACACGCGTTCTTATAGGAAAACGGCGAACGGGATGTCTGCGAAATTTTAAGGGAATCTAAATAAAAGTCCAGTTTATCCGTTTCCGGTAAGAAACTGCCGCGACAAGTTGAGGAATGATCGCTTTCATAGACCAGTACGTGTTTGTTTATGTTTTCAAAAAACCAAGTGACATTACGTTTGACAGTAGTTTTGGCAGTTGAGCGCCGAAGGTTGAGAAAGAGTTTCTAGTCAATTTTTAAATAGCAAAATAAACTTCAAAAAGTGTAACAGTTTCGCAACATGTCGCGCATCAGAAGAAACGGCAAAACATAATCTACACATCGGTATATTTTGTTAACGGGGAAAATGGCTATAAAGAAATTTAAAAAACAAATTGTCGAAAAAGTCTCGATTTTTTAGATTTTTTGAAAAAATTGCCCCGTGCAGGCTGCACACTGCGAAACGATCAAACTCTCACCCCGTGCCGTTTAAAAATCGTGTCGGTTTTGTGCTTAGACCGCATCTTGGTGGTTTGCGAGCGGTTTGTGAAGGCGGGAGTTCGGAATGTTACTTAACACTTGGTGGATTGGTGTTTTTCTGGGGAATGAGGCGTCATTTATTTTCCTCCATTCGCGGTCCGTTGCCTGTTGTCGTGTGAGATCAGGTGGTGTAATATTGGAGAGGACATGTAACCAGGGTATCGGTGTTGACTTGAGAGTGCCAGTTATAATTCGCATTGTATCAATTAGGTGTACATCTACTTTCCCAGTGTGAGAGCTTCTGGTCCATACTGGAGCACAATAATCAGCGACAGAATATATCAGTGATTGTGCTGCTGTGCCTAGAGTGTCTGCGTGCGCTCCCCAGCTCGCTCCTGCCAGTTTTCTAATTATGTTTTTTCTAGTTTTTAGCTTATGTTCCATTAATTCAATGTGTCCTTTGAATGTTAAGGAGCGGTTGAGAGTAACTCCAAAGTATTTGGGATACTGGTTATGTTTCAGTCGTTTTACACAGAAAGAGTCTTTCAATTCTCTTTTGGTCAGACGATTATTTAGATGGAAAGCACTCACTTCTGTTTTATTTGCATTGGGACAAAGTCTCCAGTTTTTAAATTAATCATTGATAGTCTCTAAGTCTCTAGTGAGGGTGTGGTCCCCCTCAAGAAGGTCTTTGAAGGTCTTTGCTGTGAGTTGCTCATGCGATGTCGTCAGCGTAGCAAAATTTTTGTGATTTGGTATCTGGGATGTCACTGGTGTATATATTAAACAGGAGTGGAGATAGTACAGATCCCTGAGGCAGTACGTTTTTTATGGTAAAGGATCTGCTTGTTTTATTTCCTGTAACTAACCTAAAATATCGTTTTCTCAGCATATTTTCTAGCAATGCAGTCATTTTGAGGCAGGTTAGGTTAGGTTAAAAGCTAAAAAGAACTATACCTTTTCAGCTTCAGTATTAGGCGATCCAGCCACACAGTAACACAGGCTGCGGATAAGTCAATAAGAGCGGTATTCTGTCCTCTTTCGAATCCTACTTCGATGAAAGCAGTTAGGGCTACTGCTTGTTCACAGCAACTTCGGTTTGGGCGAAATCCTGATTGTTCCGGGGGTATCACGTTATCTACTAGTTGGTGGATTCTGTTGTGTATGAGTCTTTCAAGCAGTTTGTAGCAGACACTGAGCAAAGCGATGGGGCGGTTGCTGGTCGGGTCATTGCTAGGTTTTCCAGGTTTCAATATGGCCAGTCTGAGCCATTTTATATTCTTGAGGGACCAGTCCTCTATTGAGCAAGTCGGTATAGAATTGTGTCAGCCATCTTCTTGCCAGTGGGCCGAGGTGTTTAATAAACTCAGGATATATTTTATCAGGGCCGGTGGCCTTTCTTTATTTGATTGCTTATATCGCCTTGTTTAGTTCAGGGGCGGTGAAAGCTGCCGAGATCTGTAGGTCGACTGTTAGCCCTTTGTTTCATTTAGTTCATTCTTTACTGCATTTTGAAATACAGGATCCATTGGCACATTCTGTGCTCGGATTTTAATGTGAGAAAAAATCTGGGATGGCGGTAATCTTGGGCAGTGGGGGTACTGCAGAGCCCAGTTTGCGAAGGAGGCAGCTTGCCGGCTGCTGTGTGTTAAATCTAAATTTTCTGTTGTGTCTGTCCATCTTTCCCTTCTAGAGTGGTTCATAGCTTGTATCAGTTGGTCTCCTGTAGTCGGGTCTCCTGTCTCTTGGTATTCTTTGTAGAGAATTTCCGTCTCCTGATTCCAACATAGGATATATTCTTGTCTATATCCGCGGTGGAAATTTCTCTAGGCTGTAGCAATTAGGGTTCCTGTAAATCGGTTACAATTTTCTGCTATTGGGTGTATCCAGCGTAGGTTCGGGTCGACTTCTATATAGTCCATTTTTTTAAAGAATGCAGTAACTAGAAACCTGATTTACACTATGATAAATGTTCAATCTAGATACAAAATTTTGCGCTAAATTCAAATATGGTTACTTGAGTATAAAATTGGTAATTTATTAATGGTTTGATTGAATATCTTAATATTATTGAATAACTTATACAATACTAAAAAATAAAAGGAGAAAAAAGCAAAAAATCTAAATGAAACAAACAGATCAGATGACAATTGTGATGAGACACGGCAGCCATTGACAACTAATAGCTGCAAATGTATGTGAAAAGAACGAGAGAAAAGAGGTTGAGATGGAGAAGTAAATATCGTCGGTGTGAACTTAGGTATAACAAGGTCAAATAAGTCCTATCTTACCTGTACTGCATTTTAAAACAAATGAAATATAGTGTAGGCCTCCTAGTTTGTTTTTCTAAAGTTCCACCTAGGTTTCTGGATCGATTTTATTGTTGCTACCTGTATCCCTATATTAAGTATAGCTGGTCAATGTTGTGTACGTGGGAAGCCAGGTAGGACTTTCCTTGTGTGATTGAGAGGTTCTTTGGATGATCCAGTAGTGGCAATGCCGAGATCTGGGTTTGTTTCACTCTGCCATCTGGCTGATCTAAAAGTTTTCAAGTCTCGCATCATATATCAGGTATAGGCCTTCTCGGTCTATCCATTCCATTATTGCTTCCCCATTTTCATTGTTTGATGTGTATCTCCAGTTAGTATGTCGGCTGATTAAATCTCCTATATATATATATATATATATATATATATATATATATTGCTCTGTGATTCATAGTGGGCAAAAGAGGGTTGGGCCAGTTGACACTTGGGGGTTTGTAAACTGAAGCTATTTGGATTCCTGCCATTTCTATGGTTGTAATTTCGATTTCATATTGTCTAACGGTATTGATTACTTTGTATTCCTCTAAGTGGTGGCGGATAAACATAATGGATCCATGAACATCTGAGAGGATGCTCGCTGTAATCATATATCCTGGGATTTTTGCTCTGGTTGTTCGTTGTTGTTCGTCGTCTATGTGAGATTATTGTAATGCGTTGATGTCTATTTTGTTTTCTTTTTCCATTCTACTAAGGTTTTCTCCTTTGTCTCGACTCATTCCTTCAATGTTTAATTGCAGAATTCGTACCTGCGGTCCGATATCTTTTGTCAAGTAGTTCTGACAAGAACCATTGTTCTAGGGCTGTGTTTGTAGATTTCTATGGCCGTGAGAGATTCGACATCTAGTTCGGCCACCGTGTGTGTAGACTTTCTGCCGTCCTGCCGAGGCAGGGCGTTGCCCGGAGTGCACCATCTTGGGGGTTGTTTACACGTCGCACTGTCAGGTGTCAATTCTTCTGTTAATAAACAATTATGTCACCAAAAGATTGTCTTATAGTTATATAGTTTTCAAAATATGGCCAATCATTACCTACTGACCAACAACTGTACTATTTAGCCCTATATTCATAATGGATATTTAGATTGTAGTACTACTAGTTTTCGTTAGATTTAAACGTGAAAAAAAGAAATGAATGCTTCGATGCGAATGATGTGACGTTTTATGATTGTTTGAAATTCACGGAGTATTATATATTAACAATCGTAGCAACGTGTAGCGCTCAACGAATCGTAAACCAAACGCACTAGTGTGTTATCAATCATTACTTATCATTAATCGTGAACTGTTGCATACGTGTTATGATGTATTTACATTACATATTTACATAGTGCACAAACTGTACAATAATAGGCATTTAAAATTGTTGTCGTAGATAAATATTTTTGTTGGATGTGGATCGGCAGTAATGGGACTCAATTTAGGGACTAAATGGGACAATTGCGACTAAATTTGGAAGACCATTTAAAAACTGTCTCGATTTTCCTCTTATGGTTCTTTTTTTGGGAGTGTTCTACTAAGATGTTTCTCGCTAATAGGTAGTATGTCAACACAATCGCTTCTAAGGGAATTGTCTATCTCATTATTTTCTGCATCAATTAGCTACACTTCACTTTCAAGACTGTCAGAATTATGAAAACAATTGTTTTTAGTCCAGTTTAGCATTCCATTTAGGTCATCCGCCATTGACCAGTGATGATGACATACAAGATTTTAATTAGACATTTTGACCCAGTTGAGATACGAGGTTTAAATAGATTAAATAGAAAATTAAATAGATTACAGATTAAAGTTTATTACAGATTTACGATGTTTTACATAAGTGTAGGTAATAAAATCCTAAAACACTATAGCCTAAAATCTTAATTTCTTAAAATATTTTCTTACGAGATTTTAAAATTAGGCCAACGATGTTCTAAATTTTTGTATTGTTATTTTTATAAAAACCCCTATTCAATTGAAGTGAGGCTTTCAGTCAAGTTTCCAACCGTCATTCTATCTTTTGTTTGAGCTAGATCTAAACAATCAAATTCTTCTTGTCTTGCTTTTGCTCATGCGTTTCTATGAGCTCAATTGTCAGCTCCTGATTGTGGGAATCCAGAAGTTCTTGAAGTCACTATCCACTTCACTATCCACTTCTAAATTTATTTGCATAGTGAGATCGACAATTTCAATTAAATTACCAATTTTATTAAGCTCTGGCATCGGATCCACCTGAGTGCCAGTGAGGGAAAAGAAGGATACAGTTTTTTCCAAATAGATTTCTTTGTGAAATTTAATTCAAGATTGTCAAATGATTGTCACTGCATCTAAATCGTTGAATTCTTTCCAAAAAAACCAAAAACTTTAAATGTTTTAATGACTCCCTGATCCATCGGTTGAAGCAAGCTGGTTGTATTTGGTGGCAAAAGTAGATAAAGTTGCAAGAGACGATAGTAGGGAAAGATGTCATGTTCTGGCGCCACCACAACCACCGACCTTGAAATTACAGATTCCTGCAATAAAATTACAGATTCCTGTAAACTGCCTGCCAATCTTTCTCCACTACATCACAGATGGCGCTTTACAGATTACAACAATTAAATTACAGATTCCTTTAAACAACCTGTCAATCTTTACCCTACTACATTACAGATACCAACGTTTCTCCACTACATCACAGATGGCGCTTTACAGAATCTTTCAATTAAATTACAAGTTTTCTTGTGCATTTGGTTGCCTAAGACTATTTAGTGGATTATAGGGTTAAATACTGGACTACTAGTTTGAGTTCTGTATCGCTTTTATATAGATTAGTTAATACCACCACCAGTCAGACTAAATTTTCCTTCCTGGAAAAAGCAAATCCGCATTCCTGAATAGTATTTATTGTCGCAATTAAAATGTAAAATAACATATAAAATTAATTATTCTCATTAGATGTGAATGTATACTTTTAATGAAAAAAAGCAATTCTCCCCGTTATAATTGATTAGTTTCATGTAATACCACCAGACTAGACAAGGTCAGACTAAATTTTCCATGTTGGAACCGGACTGGATCAGATAACACCAGACTGGATTAGTTAATACCACCAGACTAGACAAGGTTAGACTAGATTAGCAAATCCACATTATTAAAACTGAATAGTTTTTACTATCGCAATTAAAATGATGTAATTAAAATATAAATTGCATATCAAATTAATTATATTAGAATCCGCCTTCTTGGAACTGGTTTATTGTATAATTCTTCCCGCCTTAAACGCTTATTAAGTAAATGTTTTTCAACCATGACGTTTTAATTTCCACATATTTTTAATGCATAAAACGTCGTATATAAGAACCGTGCTGAGAGCTCTAAAACATCATTCGATAACGAATCGTCATCGTAGATACAAGTTTTAGAAAATGTTTTCTTGCGCCCAATGCGGAAAAGTGTTCAGAAGGAAGGATACCCTGTCAAGAAATAATTAGCCTAAAGCCTAAAATAAATTATAAATATCCAATTCACAAGTTAATTTAATTTATAGGGGTTAAAATGTATTATAAATTAATTAATTCACAAGAGAGGATAGTTGCAAACGTCACAAGAAACAACAACAACATAACACCGATGAGCCTACTACCTCGAAGAGACCCCTAGATGTTGACGATTCACCCTTTACCTCGAAGAAGGTTAAATTAGATCATACGACCCCTTCGACCCATCACTGCGAGATATGTGATCAGCATTTCGCAACCAGAGTCAAGTACGCTGGACATCTGCGGTCGCAAAAACATCTCCAGGTGGCGGTGAAGCTGTTCAAACAAAATGTTACAGAAGTTTGCACTAGCTTCAAGAACAGAGTGGCAAGTTATAGAATTAATGGATCGGGTATAGATATAGATAGTTTTATTAGTAAATTAAGGGATACTGTACGTTGCATGATTGAAAACGTTATCAAGTCGTATAATTCCGGGTTGAAATTTAATATAGAGCTATTTAGTATTTATATAAATGAAAAAAACCCCGCGGGTTAATTGAAATCATTCAATACAAAGTATCGCGAGATAACACCTAGCAGGAGTAACTTTTTCGAAATTTATGATTCTATGTGTGCTACAATTAAAACAAAATGTGGCGAGTTTCAGGAGAAAGATTCGGGTTGGTCACTTAGGGAAATTTCCCATTTAAAAATTAATCTAAATAAATATAAACCAATACGTGGGTCGTCGTTTATTAAACCACCGAAAGAGATTGGGAACCGGAAAGCGTGTATCAATGTTCAAAACGAAGACGAGTTTTGTTTTTTATGGAGCATTGTATCCGCATTACACCCCGCGAATGTGAGTTCTAATCGCCCGGCATCATATCCCCACTTTTCTCAAATTTGAAATTACGACGAACTAGAATTTCCAATTAAAATTAAAGACATCTCCAAATTTGAACAGATGAACAATATTAGCATCAACGTTTATGGTTTAGAATTTAATTTTAAATCTAAACAACATGACGTTGTAGGACCAATTTTTCACACTAATGACACTAGGGTAAGACATTATAATTTGTTATTTTTAGAAGAGGGGGTTAAAGGTCATTATGTAGGGATAAAAGATATGCCGAGACTTGTAAGAAGCCAAATCTCACCAGATTGTAGAAAAAAATATCTATGTGATGGTTGTCTGACCTTTTTTACAAGCGAGTCGACTTTTAATCAACATAAATTGAATGACTGCAACAAAATTTACACTATTATGGCGACAAAAGACATTGTAAAAGACAAGCGAGGTGATATGATCCCGGGGGATATATTAAAATTCCAAAATTACGATATAAAAATGCGTATACCCTTTGTTGTATACGCAGATGTTGAATCAATTTTAAAACCGATAGATACATGTTCATCAAACCCCGAGAATAGCTATACCAATCAAACACATATACACGTACCGTACAGTTTTGCCTATAATATAAAATGTTCATTCGATGATTCATTGAGTAAATTCGTGACTTATACCGGAGAAGATTACCCGAAATTATTTTACGAGAACCTCTGTGCGGATGTTAAGGAAATATATAGGAATTATTTAAGCGTCACACTTCCGATCATTAAATTAACTGAAGATGAACAAAATTCCTACGATACGGCCACTTCTTGTCATATATGTAATAAATCATTACAAGGACCAGACAAAGTCGCCGATCATGATCATTTAACGGGTAAATTTCGGGGAGCGGCGCACTCAAATTGTAATTTAAATTATAAAATTCCGAAAATGATTCCTGTTTTCTTCCACAACATGTCAAATTATGACGCGCATTTATTTGTTAATGAGTTTGGCTGCGATGAGGCAAAAATCGATATCTTTGCTCAAAATAAGGAGAAATATATTTCAATCACCAAAAATCTACCGGTCGGCGAATATGTAGATAAAAACGGGGTGGAAAATAAAATTTACATAAAACTGAGATTTGTCGATTCATTCAGATTTATGGCTAGCTCTTTGGAGAAACTAGCGAAAAATTTGAGCGATGATCAATGCATAGAGGTTAGAAAATTTTATCCCGACAATGAGCATTTTATGTTATTAAGACAAAAATGTGTTTTCCCATACAAACATGTCCACAAAAAACATTTCCCACAAACACATGGACTCATTTGATAGACTGACTGAAACATCTATACCGCAAAAGGACTGTTTTAGCGATTACCTAAATTATCATATCATCACCGACAAAGAATACAATTTTGACACACAGACTGTTTGGACGACTTTTAGTTGTAGAAATTTAAAAGATTACTCTGATATGTATTTAAAGAGTGACGTATTGTTATTGACAGATATTTTCGAACAGTTTCGAAACGTATGCATCACGACATATCAGCTCGATCCGACCCATTATTATACGGCACCCGCACTGAGCTGGGATGTTGAAAATTACGGATATAAATTTAGAACTTTTCACCGACATAGACATGCACCATTTCATCTCTAAATGCATAAGAGGAGGTATTTGTGAAGCCTCGCTGAGATACGGGAAGGCGAATAATAAATACTTATCTGAGTATAATCCAAATCAACCTAGCACGTATTTAGCGTACTGGGATGCTAATAATTTATATGGCTGGGCACTTTCCCAACTAATTCCCTATGGCGGTTTTAAATGGTTGACGGAGACTGAAATTTTAGACTTTGACGTGATGAAAATGAGCGATGATTCACCTATTGGCTTTCTCATCGAAGCAGACATCGAGTATCCCGAATCACTACAGGTCCTACATAATGATTTACCATTCCTCGTTGAAAGCATGATTCCACCAAAATCAAAATTTAATAACTCAAAAGTTATTCCAAATTTAAACAATAAAGAAAAGTATATTGTTCACTACAGAAAATTTAAGCAGGCAATAAATCACGGACTCCAAATTACTAAAATCCATAGAATAATTGTATTCCGGCAATCTGATTGGCTAAAACAATATTTTGATTTAAACACTACTTTAGAGCAGGCGGCTAAAAATGATTTTGAAAAAGACTTTTTTAAATTATTGAACAATAGCGTATTTGGCAAAACGATGGAAAATGTAGACAAACGAGTGGATGTTAAACTTATCAATCATTGGGAAAATATTGGCCGTAAACCGGGCGCGGAAACACTTCTCGCTAAACCGAATATGAAAAGTGTTTTAACATTCACCGAAAACTTGATCGCGATTCAATTTGAAAAATTAAAAGTTCTGTATAACATGCCGATTTATGTGGGGTTTTGCGTTTTAGAACTATCAAAATTGTTAATGTATGAATTTTATTACGATTTTTGGAAACCAAAGTATGGCGACAAAGTTACTCTATGCTACTGTGACACCGACAGTTTCATTTTATTGATTGAAACCGACGATCTTTATACAGATATCAAGGAGATCATTGATAAATTTGATACAAGCAATTACGGGTCTAAAAAATAAAGGTGTGTTATGCTTAATGAAGGACGAGTTGGCGGGTGAGATTATGTTTGAACATGTTGGGATAAGAGCAAAAATGTATGCTCATTGCACAGAGAGGGATAAAGCAAATTGGAAGAAGAAGGCCAAAGGTGTGAAAAAATGTGTTGTGAATAAAGACATTAGTGGCGAGGATTATAAACAGTGTTTGCTCACCGGGGAGCCAATATATAAGCAAAGGACATTTAGGAGCTACAAACACGACATATTTACCATCGAGCAAAGTAAAATTGCGCTAAGCAGCAATGATGATAACCGTTACATCTGCCCCGATGGCATACATACTCTTGCGTGGGGTCATTCCAAAATACCAAAAAATAATACAACCCCAATGTGATAAATTCATATATATATTTAATTGTAAATAATGTTTATTCTTGTAATTATGAAAAGTGTTTTTTTAATTATAAGGATTATACTAATAAAATGTATTATTAAAATGTTTTTATATCTTCTTTTATTATGCTACCCAATTTTAATGTTTTCAGCCTGAGCATTTATGTAATTGTTATAAATGTCTATTATTTATATATATATATATATATATATATATATATATATATATATATATATATATATATATAATTAGCATATATTTTTTACTTTAATTTTGTTACCTACCTTCTATGATTTGAGCGTGAAAGGGATATATTGTTGGATAAGGTTAAAAAAAAAATGAGAACTCTACATACATCCAATTTATGGTGGGTTTATTGTAATAATACAATTACTTCAATACATTCAAATACTTATGTAAACATTCTACATTTCTCGCACTCATATAGAGTATTTGTTAATATGATTTAACATGTATGTTTAGTTTTAATTAAATTTCGGCAATCGTAAAATTCATCCTCATCATCTTCTAAATTAATAACAATATATTCATTACAATGTAAGTAAGAATTAAAAATTGAATCTAATCACAACTTCTTCAAATGTCCTTTTACAAAAACAATATTAAAACTATCTGATTGTTGAATGTGAAACATTAAAATATTTTGAATCAGTTTTAGTGATAGATTTCCAGCGCTATATTTAAGTCCGTGGTGATGATCCTCCAACCATCGCGCTTGATTCTTATCTGAGGTGTTTAGAGATCGGAATGGTGTTGGTGGCTTGAAAAAGTAGGTGTCTACATCACCCCCATCGAATGCTTTGATGGCTTGAATGCCTTGGACATCAATAATAAATCACCGATTCATATTGATGTTCGGTTTAACTTTTCCAAATGATTCTTCTACGAAAGCATGCAGGATCTGCAGCACACCGCAACCATTTGTCACCGTTTCTAGATTCACACTGGGATTGAATGATACAACAAGAATTTAACAATATCGTTTTAATGAGTTTAAATTAATTTTCGAACTATTCCCGACAATGGGGTGTACTCAACGACTGCATCACACAAAATAAGGCAATAGGCTTGAGTGTTTGAATTAAATGCTTTCGTAGCTTCCAATTCAATTTTTAAATCAACCGTAGATGATTTAATGCTTTCATTTTGTTTAGATACATCAAACACAAAAAGAACATGTTCCTTGAATTGAATCATGTCTAATATCGGTTCATTTGTACCACCACCATAGTAACTGTTTTGGAAAGTGGCATACATATAATAGAGTTGTGCTTAATCACCATTATCCATATCAAGATTTAAGTTATCATATGGATATGAATCTGAGTTTAGATAAATTTTCATATTTCGTAGTGATGCATTATCAAATTTGGATGCGGTTCTTATATGAGTATTCTTTTACCCCCTCTTGCACTGCAATTATAACATATCGTGGTTTCTCCAGAGTCGCAGATGTTATTACAGACCAGATATCTCTGTCGGTAGTTTTTAAAGAGGGTAGTTCATGCAATTCCCACCTACGAAACGGCATTAATATAGGTTTATCTTCTTTGAGTCTATCCAAGACAATCAATCGAACTTCATCGTTGAGTTGGAGATGAGGAATTCGCCAGTAAATTTTATCAATATCGAATGTTTTATTTGCGTCCCCTTTGTAACAATTCACATCAGTTCTAGCTCGTAGTAGTATTAATTCCTGCTTCACATTAATCAATATTTTCGTATAATCCTCAGCAAAACCCAATAAATATTTCAATGGAATTAGAGCATAGAACTTTTTGTTGTCATGAAAGTATGTAACAGTTGTAGGATTGTCTGCCCAACCGCAAAGATCAAGTACATGCTGTTTTCGCTTAGTGTTGGAGAGTAATCCCTCTATTGTGCTTGTGATGCATGAAATAAATAATATTTCGTGGTTCAATATTTATTGCAAAACCTGGATCAACACTAGGCGAGAATTCAAATATAGTATGTTATAATGTATTATCGTAATAAGCACCGTGCACAATGTTACGCTCAACTCGAATACTATTAACTTTTATAATTTCCACCGGTAAATCTGATTCGTGTAATTGATTAGCCACCAACTTTCTTTTAGAAAAGCCTAACAATCTCCCTATTGTGTGACTATCAGAGAAATCAATATCGTATTTACTCTTTATTTCACACTTTAGCGTATTATTGTTTGGTTTAATTGATAGCACCTTATCACGCTCAACCTTATCGTTATGGGTAAATCAGTTGATTTTGTAAAAAGAGTTCAATGTCAGTTATCTCATACGAACCAGCCGGTATTTTAATCTGCTTTCCACTGTCGTACTTAAACAGATTATTACCATTTTCTTCAATATTCGGAATAGTATTATATGTGTAAAACCTGCCTCCTAAACTGCCGCCGTAGCAGTCGCAGGAGCAATTTTACCACCCTCTCGCTCATCCAATGATTTGAATTTTTTCATTTCTTTGCGTACTTTTGATACAATTCCATTATTTAGTGCAATTTTCTTCTGATTTTTTCTCTTAATACCCATTCCGAGTTTTCGTTTAATTTTCATAGCGGCAGCAACAGATAATGCAGCTGCTTTTTCACCGAACTTTGCGTCTTCTGCTTTTACTCTTCTCCAGGCGGCTTCTTGAAGAATTTGATAAGCTCTATGTCGATCTGATTGAAGGTTACTTTGTGAATATGCAATGTCGTGTTCTTTACATGCACTGTCTAGAGGATTAATACCACAATCACCTCTTGATATACGCTTCTCCAACTTAGTACCCGGTCCGCAATACTGATAACCTCCAGGTATATGTATCTCGAACGGCAGCTTGTTGATGAGTGAATTGATGATACCTCTTCCAGTGTACATGTTGTTGTGAATGTGTGCACGTTATAATAAGTTTATATACAGTTGTAGAGCATTATATATTTTTTAGTATCATGCGATTCGTTAAACAGAAACTATCTCTACCTATCATAAATCTTGATACGTGTATTGCTGAAGGTATATCGCTCACGAAAGAGATGCGTCATGGTATTTTGCTACCGAATACGTTGAGATGCTTAATTTGCGGTCCATCAAACTGTGGCAAATCTAATGTAATGTTGAGTTTGCTGTTTGATGAGAATGGTTTAAAGTTTAAAAATGTGTATGTCTATTCAAAATCACTGTACTAATCGAAATATCAGTTTCTTGAAAAAGTTTTAAAACCCCTCAAGGGCATTGGATATTTCCCATTCAAAGAGAATGTGGACATTATGAAACCCAGTGATGCAAAACCTGATTCCATTTTCATTTTCGCGATGTGGCTTGCGATAAACAGGATGTGATACGAGAATATTTCAGCATGGGGCGACACAATAATATTGATTCTTTCTATTTATGTCAAACGTATACTCGTATCCCCAAACACCTCATACGTAATAATGCTAATTTTATAATACTCTTCAAACAAGATGATTTAAATCTTAAACATGTTTACAACGATTACATAAGCGGTGATTTGACTTTCGATAAATTCAAGGAAATGTGCTCAGCATGTTGGATAGAGCCCTACAGTTTTATAATTGTGGATAAAGATTGTGATATTGATAAGGGGAGATATCGTAAATATTTAGATCAGTATATAATAATAGGTAAATAGATTCAGATAGTCAGTATACAATGAAGTGTTGAAGGAGAAAGTTTTATTATCGGATTGAACCTGTTTACTATTACCTGATTAAATCTAATTGATACTTGAACAAACCAGATAATTATCTGATAAAACCTAATCAAACCTGTATATTAGCTGATTAAACCTGATTATTAGCTGATCAAACCTGATTATTAGCTGATCAAACCTGTTTATTAGCTGATTAAACCCGATTACTACCTGTTTCAACCTGTTATAAAAAATACTATATGATGAGTAGAAATATTAAACAAAGACTTATTGATGCTCAAAAAGCTATTCGTAAAAAGTTAGTCGCTATTAATTTGAATAGAACCGAAGAAGATGAACTGCTAAATAAAACTTATAAACCTCTAATCGAACCTTTGAAAAATTTAATAGCCACATTACAAAAACCACAATTACAAAATATTTCAAATATTAAACAAGAGATTCCTAAATTATCCCCATCCAAAAACGAGCAACCACAACAGGAAAATGATGATGAAGTTATTAAAGCTGGAGCTGGAGCAACTAATTTCAACCTAAGCGAGTAGATCTATTACCACGCGAACAGGAAATTTCATATGAAGATATACCTCAAGATGATGATGCAGATGAAAATGTATTTGAAAGTGATCGAAACATGTATCAAACATTCATCGAAGATATAAACCCCCAAGCTATAGAGCCTTATTTAGAAGCTTATGCTCCTCTACCGAGACAATATGTAGAAATGTTAATAACAGATGGAAAGGATGAACTTGATATACAAACAAGTATTAATATCAACCTAAATACTGATAAATGGACCATTGGAAAATAAAATGTCGAGATCATCGGAAAAGATTTACAAATAGAAGGGATTAAATACATCGGTACCCCAGGTCTTATGAATTACTTTTCAAGAAGAAGCCTATTGGTTATAATGATACTGACAAACGCAATTATAAAGATATTTTGAAAAGAACCAATGTGCTGCGGAGAATTTACGATCCAAATTCACAGATTTAAGGAACTAAAACATATAAATATAGAAACATAATTAAACCACTTTTTGAAAAAGCCGCTCCTCGAATACATTCCTGGTCAGGTTCCTCCCCATCTGGAAGGGGGCTGTTTGATTCATATTTGAATATTCCAAAGAATAGTATACCTAGAGTACAATATCGGTATTGGGATGGCCTTGAAGTATTACACGAATCGTGCTGGAGAGTGCTGGAAATACATCCCATCAGAATGAAATTGTAGCCATTGAAGAGGAATTCCGAGAGGCTAATATAATAGAGTGAATCGCGTATTCATAGTTCAAGTCAATGATGAGTGTCGACAAGTTTGGACGTCATTCAAATCGCAAAACGGTTCAAACACGAGGTCCTCCTGGACCCGGATTTCCATTTAATCGTACCGGTGATTTTAATGTTGAGAACAGAAGAATTTGTAACATAAGTGAACCGCTAGATAAGTCTGACGCTGCTACTAAAGATTTTGTTGATACTTCTGTTAGTGACGTTAAACAATATTTGAAAACTGTAAATGAAAAGATTGATGTTGCTATTAAAGGCTTTCGTGATGTTGATGAAACACTCACAAAGGAAGTGTCGGATTTAAAAACATTTGAAAATAAAATTAAATCAGATTTACTCAATTTAGATAATAAATTACAAACAACCATTAATATTATACCAAGCAATATTGACTCGAAACTTTTAAAAGTGCAGGAGGATATTGATCAACAATTTATTCATTCCCGTAATGAAATTGAATTACTAAAGAAACGTTTAGATGTACCACCAGCAACTACGCG